>JAYMSW010001819.1:0-15215 GCA_036897725.1 Erodium texanum | reverse complement strand
CGCCGACGCCACCTCCCTAGTGCCCTCTTGAAACCGACCGATGTCCTTGCTCTTAAGACATCTTATTATAAAAATTAGGGAAAAATTCATATGATCATTGTGAACTATGACCCATTTTCATTTAACCACAATGAACTTAGAACCCGTTCACATGAATACGATGAATTTTTTTAAGGTTCAAAAATTCTAAAGGGGTTAAATCTAACAGAATAAATATGACTTTTGGTCATGTACATTGCACATGACTTGATGTTTTTACAAAATATCAAAAGTACCATTCTTATACAAAAATAAAATAAATAAAACATTAAAAATAAAATAAATATTGAATTAAATTAAATTAAAAAATTAAAAGAAAAATAAAAGGAGATCGCATGTCTTCTTCTCCGGTCAGTAATGTGGAAGATGGGTCCGCCATCTCATGGTTCTTCCGGCGAAGTCAAAGCCGCTTCTCCGGTGGATATGCTCACCTCAGATACCAACGCCAGAAACCTCCCTCACGGTTAACAACTTGCTAGAGAAGCCCATCTCTAGATCTACGTTTCGTGAGGACTGGTATTGACCATACGTGAAGAATCTTATCGGGTCGTGACTTGCGGACCTGGATTTGGATCCGGACCTGAGGAAGCCGAAGAATCGACGCGCGCTGGTCTTGGATCTGGAAACCAATTCGACCTCAATCTTGAAGAAGACGCTGAAGTGGAGTGGATCTCTGCTCGAGTCTCCGATAAGGGCATGAAATGTGTCCAGTGAGGACGACGAAGTCGATCAGCAGCGTGAACAACAATGAGGACGAATTAAGAAACTCATAAAAGCTCCCAACGTCAACCTCTCACTCGCCACCAACAGCTATCAGAACCGGAGCTGTGAATTATTCATCAGAGGAGAATTGACATTGAGGAAGACCCGGCTCAGCGAAAAAGATGATATTAACGTCATCATCGTCTTATTTGATTTTTATTTGTAATTTTTGTTATTCTGTGTCAATTTTAACGATGTTACCACAGTTGAACTTTTAAAAAAGTTTACCATAATTATATGAACAGGTTTTAATATATGATCATAATTCACAGTGATCATATAGATTTTTTTTCAAATTTTTTTTCCCTAAAAATTGTAAAGATAATGTGAATTTTTTGACAGACGCAATTATGGATAGATTTGTATTAGAAAAAAAATCTTGTGCTTCCCAAAAAAAGAAAAAAAAAATCTTGAATATAAAGTTGTGCTAAAGTCATTAATTGATTACTATATGATATTTCAAAAAAAAAAGATTATTTTATGAAACAACCAATAAGAATGTCTCAAGTGTAACGAGGACCTACTAATGAAGTAAGACTCTCTTTTTGGAATAAACGATACTCTTCTGCGCCATCCAAAGAGTCAGAATTTAATGAATTAGTCATAGAAGAAGTCTAATTTATGGTTAGACGAAAAAGCCCTCACGATATAGTAGAAATAACACTAGCGAACCTGATTACTTAGCTGCGTCAGTCTCCTCTTTCAATCAGACTTTTCATTTTCCCGAGAAACAAACACTACAAATTGCCTTTCACACACCAATCCCTTTTCTAGCTCTCTCTTCCATACATCTTCTCCGGCCTCTTTCACTCGTAAAAAGTCTGACAACTTTCGTAAAGGTTCGCCCTTTAACATGCTGTATCTATCTCTTAACCCCGTTTCCCATATTTTCCCTGCAATTTCTGAATTCTGGTGTGTTTGCTTGATTTGGTCGTAGATAATGTACGGACGATGATCGTTTGTAAACAATCCTGTTCTATAATACTCTATTTCAGTATTATTATTGGTTGAGGTTTTGTAATTTTGGTGTACCATGTTTGTTGGTTTGGTTTTCTTACAACACTCTTCTTGCGGTTTATTTTCCCGTATTTTCTTAGCACCCAAGCAGGGGATCTGAGGTTTGTACGTTACATTCTGATCGTTTTGTTTTAAGTTGAGCTGTTTGATTATTTGGCCCTAGGGTTTGTGTTTCAGGCGGGTAAGTATTTTTTTTAGTATGTTTGATTTGGGGGTCGTGATAACTGCTTAAATATTTACTTGCTTACTTCTGTAGTACTAATGTGTTTAATGTTTGTTTTCAAATATTTATGCATCTTCTTATATCCGGTCTGCTATTTGTGCAGATTTTCAGCTATTCAACATGGGATTTATTTCAGTATATAAATCATTGCAGGAGATATTTCCAGAGGTATAAGGTTTTACTTTGCTCAACAATTAGATAAAAGCTGTCTGTTTCAGTTTTTTGTCCATTCTAATTTTTTTTAGGTTTTCATTGAATGCTGTGACAATTTCATGTATAGATGTAAGAAGGTCTATTGGTTTAGAAAAACTAATTCTGTTTTGCATGAGTACCTTATTTCGTTATTCAGCAGGTATTTTTGTTTGATATTTAATCAACATGTTTGCCTTCATAATTTGAGGACCATGTTCTCAAGAGATGAACCATGTATTTTTTGCCTTGAGCCTAACTGGGTTGTCAAATACAATTTCAACCAACCAAAGCAGTCCTCACTACTAAATCTATTGTATTGTTTTATAAATAATAACACATTCCCTCTCTATTTGTGTGTTGTACAGGTAGATACCCGTTTGCTGAGGGCTGTTGCATTAGAACATCCAAAGGATGCTGATCAAGCTGTGGAGGTTGTTCTTACTGAAGTTCTACCTCATATGTCTAAGCATTCCAGCTCCTCAGTTTCCCTATCTGAAAATAAGAGTCCTAGAGGTTTGTCAGATGGAGGTAATGCTAATTAAATTTTGATATCAATTAACTACACGGACCTCCCTAATCTAAATGTGATGTAAAAAATTGTTTTGTCTTGGGGCTGGTTTGATTGATTGATGTTCTGCATGTTCATTGTGAACTGTAGATGGGCATGCAGAGGAAGATATGGAGCCACATGATTCCTTGGTTCGTCGACGAGTACCAAAATCAATTTCTAGTGAAGATCCAATTGGTGCTAATGATTCTGATGTAACATCTGTGGGCAAGAATTATGTTCAGATTCTTGTTTCTGATGAAGTTGACAAGTCTAGTTTGAATTATGGTGCAAATATGGAGCAAGAAATCTCTGTGACTACTGAAAGAACACTTATTCCAATGGAAAAGTCTCACGGGACTAATGTTGAGGAGACTGCCACTGTTACCACAACTGTATCTTCAGTGGAAAATGAAGATTTTGACAAGCTGAAGACTGTGAATCGGGAAGATTTTGATTTAAATTCTGTCCCTCAATCAAGCTCATGGTCTGGAAGTTCTGAACAGGCAGAAAATCATGTTTATGAGCAGATTCCCTCATCTGTTCAAGATGCAGCTGAATCTGGTTCTCCTGGTTCTGAGTATAAGAAGGCCTCTGGTAGTTTCAGTTCCAATGAAGATTGTTCAGGGAGTGGAATAGTTAATGTTGATGATGATTCTGTTCTGGTTAGCCGATCTGGACAAGTTTGTCGAGTGGATCTTCTCGAAGAAATTATAGAAGATGCCAAAAACAATAAGGTACTGTTGTGTGTTCACACCAATATGCTTTGCATATCTACTTTATCAATTGCTTGTAATTTCAATTTCCAACTGTCAATTGGTGCTGCAGCAAACTTTGTTTTCAGCAATGGAGTCAGTCATCTGCCTGATGAAAGAGGTAGAACTTCATGAAGAGGCTGCAGAAAAAGCCAAAGAGGAAGCTGCTAAGGAAGTTTCTCATATCCTTGTAAAAGTTGAAGAAATAAAAAAGATGTTGGTGCATGCAAAAGAAGCAAATGACATGGTTTGTCTGTCACTCATAATAGAGCATATTTGCATCATCCTTGCTGTGTTACTTTTAGATTATACCTTTAAGCATGAAGTCTGAGCTCTTTTACTTGTTATATAATGCAGCATGCTGGAGAAGTGTACGGTGAGAAAGCAATTCTTGCAACTGAAGTGAGAGAGCTCCAAGCACGCCTGCTTAGTTTGTCAGATGAAAGAGATGCCTCTCTGGCAATACTTAATGAGGCACACTTACATTTTGCTTAGCTCTTTCGATAGTTGATGTCTTTTCTCTTGAAATTCTCTTCTTTTATCTGACAAGGTTTCTGTTGTTCTTTTTGGCAGATGCGTGAAACTCTTGAGTCCCGATTGGCTTCAGCCAAAGAGGTTTTAAATCTTGCATTATTGGGTAATCAAGAACAGAAGGAATATGCTAAAAAAGCACATGCTGAGCAAGAAGCCTTCATGGAGAAGGTGGTTCAAGAGTCTAAGATCCTTGAACAGGAGGCTGAAGAAAATTCCAAGGTTAGAACTATTATATATTGTAAATATAAGTACTGTATATGCATCAAGTAAATCAATAGGATGATATTGAATCACCTTCATGTCATTTTATTTTGTCTCCTGCAGTTACAAGAGTTCCTCGTTGACCGTGGCCATGTTGTCGATACGCTGCAGTAAGTTCACTCACACCCCTCTAAATATAAAATATGAAGCTCAGTAAGTCAATGAACACGTCTAACTTCACCTTCTTTTAACTATATTTTCTATTTTATTTTTTCTTTGACAGGGGGGAAATATCAGTAATTTGCCAGGATGTGAGGTTACTGAAAGAGAGGTTCGATAAGCGCATTCCATTAAGTCAGTCGGTGACCTCAAGTCAGACCAGCTGCAAATTAGCTTCAAGCACATCCTTGAAAAGTGTGGCATCAGCAGGCCTTGATATGGACCAAATTTCATCATCCAACACCCCAAAAAAGGCAAGCCCAGCAATATCATTGATCAATGGAGAATCACTGGAAAGCCAGGGAGAATCTCCGAAGAAAGGTATGTTGAGTTTGGATGACGAGGTTAGGAATGGTCGAAAGGAAGATGATGATGGATGGGACTTCCTAAGTGATGACAGTGTGAAGGAGTCAGAAACCGGATTTTTTCTAGTGAATTGACATCCAATGACATCTTATAGTATTGGTATGAGTTAAGAGTTTGGTGGTAGTTGATTTTGCTACGGTGATGTCTAGTTGATTACCTAATGTTTATATTTTACATGCACTGCCTAGTTTTGGAACAATATATATATGAACTATACGCATAAATTTAGCACTTATTTTGTCAAGTCTTTCTGTATTCATCACTCGTGCAAGCAGCAGAGCAGACCCAACACTCCTTGTTCATTACATACAATCCAGTTTCGAATAATTCCCATAACAAACTGTCTTTAATTGCCTTTGTTTTTCATCATTAACTTTCCTTTAAAAGAAACGGCTTGCACATAAATTACATTTAAATGTGCTCCTACATTGTTTCTGCTATCACGGCACAAAAATATATCACCAGAAGCCTTTTTCTTCACCTTGCAATAAATAAATTATGCTAAATCATAAAGTATAACATTCTTCCTATTCTTCACTCTGCCTCCTCCCTTTACTGTCCGCTCTCTGCCATTTGCAGATGCAAAATACAACACATGTAATATATATACACAATCTGGAAAATCTAGACGCCCTTCTTCTGCACCCGCTACACTCTTATGCAATGCCATGGCATATTGGCAATGTGCCTTTTGGAGGAAGCATTATTGACTCCACAGTAACTCAATCCCTTTGAACAAGCCGCAGAGCCCAGAGCTAAAAAATGGGGGAGACCTACCGACCATCAAAATAAAACATGAGAGAGGGCAGAGGCCTGAAATGAGAGATTCTAAGACAGTTATAAGTTCACATACCTGCAGTTGTAGGTTGTAATAATATTTGTCACCTGGGCCGCCAAAAATTTGGACCTGCATAACAGAAGAGGTTAAATGAAGGATTTATAACCCTCCCCCATAATCCAAAGATCATCATTAATTCCCATTCCCAAGCCATCTCAGGCATACAGTGATTACCCATTTTATAATAGAAATGAAAATAAGGAGCTATGAGGGGAAGAGAACGGGTATAGGGGTCAGAAAACTGTGCATCTATCCTCGTTTCATTTGCACAAAAGTGATGTGATTCCCATTCCCAAATACAGCCTTAGCAACTAGATCAACAATTTTCATGCATATAAGGCCTAGAGATAGAAATAAAACAAAAAACAATCTACTTTTACATGCCCACATGAACGGACCTTCGGAGGGATGTCTCATTGGCATAGAGTTTCTATGATGAATGGCTCGTGGAGGAAGATGCCACTCTTGATTTTGGAACCTTGTTGGCTCACGTGAAGTGCCAGCGTACGGGACATGTGGGTAAGATGTTTTGCCTTTGTCATGATATCGTGGACCTGAAAACAAACAATATTGAGATATTATATCAGCAGAAACAGCAAACAATACATCAAGTAACTGTACTTCACCATTGCCTTTACCAGGAAAAGGGGAGGCATGGCGCCTCCAGTTATCACCATTCTCATATGGGGCAGGTTTCATTCTGTCATGGTTATTGTAAAACTTCCCCCCACCCATGTTATTATGATATCTGTTAGGGAAAGAAGGTTCCCTCCGGGATTTTGAATGAACATAAGAGAACTGTTCTGAGGGTGCAGGATGGGGCGGCCTTGGAGGATAAGGTTTGCTATGGAACCTAGCACCATCATTATGTTGAACATTATTCACTGATCGGTTGGGATAGCTGCCAGCAGAATCAGGTATCTGCCTCCGCATTTGATGATAACTAGGTTTCATTCTTGACGCAACTGAATGTGGCGGCATGGGCTGCCCTGAGTTTTCTTGCATTTTCTGCAATTGGACAAGATTCATCATAAAAGAACATAGTTCAGTTCTTGCTCACACCAATGGTGAATATGATAATAGAATGAGAAACTAAATACAAAGTGCAGAAACCCACATTTGTAGTTGCGTAAATGTTTGAATCTACAGAAGCAGAATATGAATTGGACATTGAAGGAGGTGGTGGTGCAGGCGGTGATGGGGGTAGAGGAGGTGGTGGAGGAGCAAAGGAGGGTGGTAAGGGCTGGTCAGAGCCATCATGTGAAGATTGTATAGGAGCAACATCCTCCATTTCAAGCTCACCATCAACATCTTCCAAGATATGCCTATGTTTTTCACCTACATTGCTTTTTTCCTGTTCTTCAGGGGTGTCATGTATATGTTCCGGAGTGACTGCTTCAAAACTCCCTCCATCTGAATCGCTTCCTTCATCTTCATCCTTGCGCATACGCGGCATGCAAAATCCAGGCAGCTGAAAACTTGAATTGCTAAGGTAAAAAAAAACATGCATTAATACGTTCTATTCAGCAAACCTTTAAATAACTAAAAAACAAGACAAACCTATCAAATACATACCTTCCATATTCATCAACAACCATACCCTCCATTTCTCTAACAGGATCATCTAGAGACCTTTCTGTTCTTGATGAACGGTGAGAGTACACACCAGCAGAAGACGCACCACCATGAAAATCAAGTTCTCTAATATGGTGGCGAACAACAGAGTCTGGTAGGATCCTTCTATCAAGCCAAACCCTTAAAACCTGCATATAATATGGATGAAGAGGGATAACATCACAAACCAAAAACCATATGAAACCAAGATACACTGTAAAATCCATAAAAAATAATTTGCTTGCCTTTAAACATTGCCTGCGATTTTCCTGAGCTGTACTTCCAGGAGGAGCAGCTGCTGATAATAGCCGTGGCAGCAATATCTGAATAGCTGAAAGGAACGTACCGCCAACATCACCTGGAATTTGAACTCAATTAGAACATATCTCTATACTTGCACCCAGTTCTTTCTCCCTCCTATTTTCCACCCTACCAATTGAGGCAAAGATAACTGCTGTTTATCTTTCTCCAGTTGAACCGTCCTCCCTTCTACCTATATGCTATATTATAAGAAATGCAATGTAGGTTTTATAACAGAAAGTGAAATACATTACCTCTCATATTTCGAGAACATTGAGTAATGGAATCTACAAGGAAGAACAAGTCCACTCTTCTGTGCAAGCTTGACTCACTTTCCAAATTACGAGTAATGATTTCCACAACCTAAATTACAGATAGTTGATAGTCAATGTAACATAAACAAATGAAGTCAAACCTGTCGATTTATCTGAATCATGTTATAATCCTTACTTCTAAGAAACAAGGGGAAAACAAATACATTCCATGTCCCCAACAGTAAACAACTTAATAGACATCCTACCTCAACCGGCCCCATCAATTTATAATATACATATCTTCATATGTTACAGCCATGTGCATATTTATTCAAACTAAAGTTCCGAGGCTCACATTATCAATAAATTGGATCTCCTGCTCGTGGAGGGAAAGAGATAAATTCAAGTGCAAGAACTTAGTGGGTATTGCTGTAAACACGTCTACTAAAATTATGTCATAAGTGCTCCTGAAATCCCAAAATGAGTATTCTCCAAATTTGGATGTCCAAAAACAAGTCTCAAGTTTCTCTTGTAGTAAGTTAGTTTTATGCATAGAATACCAATAATGGATTTTTTTATGAACTACTTACCACCCCATAGTGGGGTAGAACAGGGGCAACATGTGGTGCAAACTTATCATAAAATTACTCCTACCTTAGCACCAATACCGAGCTTCCCACATTCTACAGCCATGTGTGTTGCTCGACCAATAATTTCCTTCTTCCCTGTCAAGGTTCCAAGTATGGCCTCAAATGATGACAAAGCAGCCTGTGCTTCTGCATATTTGCTCCACTTGCTAAATAATTTTGTTTTTTGAGTCACTGATTCACCCTTTCCTTCACCAACAACAGGAGTGACAAAGCTTCTATTCTGGTCTAGACGATCATTAGGACAAGAGCAACCATTGGATTTAGGGGTATTAGCACTTTCTGTAGTTGGAATGTGACATGTTAAGGTGCTAGGAGATGACTGTGCAGGAAAATCTACCCCAAAAGTTGGGTGTGGACTTGAAAGAACATCTGAGGGAATCTTTTCACTTGAGAAATAATCAGAAGAAACAGAAGCAGAACTTGCGCCCTTTTGCTCCTCTTTCAATTCGACTCTATCACTGACAGCCTCACACCTGACACAAAATAAGTATGAAAACTAATAAAACTGCGAACATGTATATATGAGCAATACTACAAACAAATACAAGAAATTAGAAACACTTACGATCCATTAACTTGGCAACTGTTATCAGCTTGAGACTTCATAGATTCAGTATTATCACAACCAGTGCCATAGGAACATCGCTGATGCAATTTTGCATCATCTCCTGGCAAAACTTTATTAGCCTCATCAATCTCTTGCATAATGTCCATATTTTGAATGTTATGTTCTGAAATATCAAATTCTTCATAAGAATTTCCAGCTCTACAATTGCTCAACACAAGTTCTCCACCATCACTTTCATCTGTTGATGGCAATAACTGGTTGAATGAAACTTGATTAGATGTGGGATTAGCCTGTCCTGTGATAGCATATGACAACAAACTTTCCGGACTTCCACTATTACCCACCATTTGAACAGCATTAGTACCAGCAGGTGACCCTATAGGATTGCTTCCCTCAACAACGTCTATAGTCTCTGCTGCTGAATCTTTGTCAAATTCATGATCCTTCCTCTCAAATTTTTTAATAAGTTTATCAGAAATATCCAGTCCTCCAGATCTAGTAGTTTCCTCGGAACTTGTAGGGTTTGAAGAGATAAAGAATCCAGATGCCCCTATCTGAATAGCACTTTTGGCAGGATGGTCCATGCTTTGCAATCCAAACCCATTCCCTTCTCTGTTATCCACACCCATATAGGGACACCTACTTGTACGGGAAACATAGCACCCATTGATTGAAGAATTCCTGGTTAATGCTGTGATACATCCTTGGCCTTCTTCAGCAGCATTAGCTGACATAGCTTCCATTGCACGAAGAAGGCGTTTAGATGGAGGTAATGCAGCTTCACCGTCAGCTGAACAACCAAATAATTGGTTTTTCTTAGCTTTCAGAAAAAGAGGTTGATTTCCTGAATACTGGGTACCACCCTTCAAAGGTGATGTATTATCCATAGCCCCCTTGACCACAAATGAGTTTCTATCAAGGGTATCATCCCTGTTGCAAGTTAAGGCTAAGCTGTTCTGCCCAACCGAAATGGCTGACACTTCTTTTGGGGTTTTTTCTTCCACTTGTGGAAGCCTACTTGGCTCCTCCATGGATGATGGTTTGCCCATTCGCACCCTGGCTCGCTTCACCAATGGCAGATGCTCATCTCCATCTTCCACAGATTCATTTTCATTTGCTTTTTCACAAAAATGATGTGAATTTTGGCCAGTATCATTCTCCTCTCCCTCGAAACCTGCATCTTTCTGCAGTCCAGCAATATGTTCAGTCGTCTCATTCATGTCTTGTTTTCTATTTGGCTTCCGTTTCTTTTTCACGAAACCAGTCTTTATCTGAAGATCAACCCCTTTGCTAAACTCAAGACCCCCATCCATAAATTCTACAGTCTCTGAGTTCTCAAGCTTACAACCAGAATCTAGTATGCTGCCTACATTTAGACTAAGGGAATCAGATTCAACTGTGACAATATCAAACCCATTGTCCTCACCACTGACATCAGAAGCCAAAGCAGGTGAACCTCGATCATCACAGTCCAAGATATTTGGTGATTTCCTGATCCTTTTATTTATTCTTACATATCCATCTCGTGCTCCATTAGCAATAACATTCCCACCAACCTTGCTACCATCATTATTTGACACCACAAAGTTCTGGAACTGACCAGATTCCACCCTAGCTGAGCTTCTTGACCTTCGAACAGGAATTGCCCTCCTTTGTATGATAGAGTTTTGTTGTCGCGAGCCACCTGATCTTTTTCTTGAAGTGTAAATAGCTAACAGAGAGGATCCTGCAACCCCTACACTCTCAGTAGGTTTCTCTTGGACACTATCTTTCGCATGCAATGGATCTGCTTGTTTTGCAACATCCTCAATTGGAAAGCTTGGCTCTCTTCTATCTCTTACAGATTTCGAAGCTTGTCCAAGAGTTTCTGTGGGAACTTCTGCCTCGTCCTTTGATATATTCTTTGATGAGTCCACTGAATTCCCACCATTTATCTGAGTCACCCCATCACCAGAATTGATAACATCAGCTTGATTGAGTTTCTTTGATTTCTCATAACTATCAATAATCTCTTGTAGTGCGCGAACAAAATCAGCACCCTTACCCTGACGTTTGACCAGAAGAGATTGTTTCTTCTCCTCTGTAAATGCCTCAACATCCGCAGGGTTGCAGAATGCTCTGCATGATAATAAACACATTCAAATCAGCACTCTAGCTAACATCAAAATCAAACTTGTATATGGTGTAAGCAGATTGACATTAAAAGGTAAGATCTAACCAAACATCATGGATTTCCAACAATAATCTAAGGCCACCACTCAACACACAAGCAGAAAAGTTAACTGAGCATACTATGTGCACTCGAAATTCTAACTCAACACAAACCATGCATCTTCTCTTCAGTATTGGAAGGTAAGCTTTCTCTCTAGCCATAAACCACCCCAGTGACCCAGTCTGAAAGCAAAGTCTCATACGCCAATAAACTTTTCCAGTCAGCACCTCCACATGGTGGAATATATCACCGTAACTCTAGTAGACCTTTATATGATCATGATCAACATTTGAACAATGTGATGCTTACTTGCATCAATTCATAATCCATTTGAGAAATTATAACCACACAACAAAGAATTTCTAGAATATCAACAAGAAGAAATAAATATGAATATAATATCAACAACTAAGTAAAAAAAAACTATTGCCCATACTATTAGCCTGATCACCACAGAAGTAAACAATTGAGTGCCTAATTTGACAACTTGCAGACAAGGCATAAGTTTATACTGGACAGGGGTGATGATGCAAAAAGAAATGTGATAATGACAATGATTCTGAAATTAACACAACCGATGACAGTAATATGCCAACGTGAAAATATTACATAAAACTCTAAACCACTTATGTCCATCACTATATGCAAGAAAGATCAGTTATACTTATGTCAGAAATATGATTGCTCAATAGTTTAAATTGTAAAAACATCCCCTAAAAATTCCTAATATGTTAGAATAATATTCCTAACGATACTAACAAGCACTCACATTTGTTGAGTTCCAAAGAAGTAGACAAGTACTTTCTTCAAATCAGTAGAATAGCCCCACTTTTCTGGTTCACTTACCTGACATTAGCAATAAGCCCAGCTAATAAATAAAATGAGTGAAAAGTAAGTAAACAAAAGCTAGGAATAAAAGTAAGAGGTGCATTAACTGAAACAATGAAACATTTCATTATAAAAGAACTAGTGAAAAACACGGTATTTTGCAACATAAACATTTTGTCTATCTATCTGGTGACATGAAGGAGTCTCCTTTTGCAACTCATGCAACATATATGGTTTTAAACCAATTTCACATAATCTTCAACATTAGTCCAACGACATTCCCCTTGACTTGAAGTCTATCCGTTACGTGTTACCTAACAGTTCCTCTACAAGAAATGCATGTTGGCATCATAACACTTTGGTTTCCCCATATAATTCATGAGAACACCAAACAAAATAATTCCTCACTGTATTACACCACCAAGTAAAGGTGAAAAACAAATGCATCTATCATGCAACCTGGAGTTAACTCAAGCCTATATCTTACAATATATTGCACGCTAGGAGTTTCCAGTAGTGGGTGATTGGTTTAGGCCACTAAATGTGCATTTAATAGCGTTTAGTTATTAGTAGTTTCATTTTAAGCAATTAGTTAGTGGTGGTTTCATTTTGTTACTGCATGTGCTGCATTTAGGAGAGTAGTTAGGATCACTTCTATACATATTCTCGTCTGCTATCCCATCATCCTTAAAGATAGGAAGTCAGACTAGTATTTATAAGCTGGCAAATGAATTTATGAATATAAAAAATGATCAATATCCGAAAGGTATCAAGAGATCCGAAGCTCTCTCGTTAATGGAGCTCCAATAGAGATCCGAGAGTTCTCTCATTAATTGAGCTCTCAACCTATCCACTTTTACCAATAACTCAATCCTTAATACAGGACCGTAACAGATTGGTATCACAGCCGAGTGTTATGGCAGAATCACGGACTTTCCAGACACAATTCGAAGAGCTCATTCACATGTATAAGGAGGATAAGGCAACCGCCAAGGCACGAAATCCAAAAATAGCCAACCAAATTCAGCAACTCATACAGTTGCTGCATCCGGAGTGTACGATAGGGGTATCTAGCAAAACCAGCCATCACCATGATCAACAAAGTCCGAGAACTCAACCAGAGAGCCACGGTGTCGATGGCAGGAACCCCGTGCCTATGTATGCCAAGCTACAAGGTGGTTATGATCCATTGAATCCATCAAGTACGCCTAGCAGTGGATATGATCTCTCAGAAGATCACATTTGTCTTAAAAAGGCTAAAGGCATTGCAGATAGGCTAATGTTGGCATGGAATACACCCATTGGGGCCCCTTATAAAACTATTAACTTGCAACACGGGAATGCACACAATCCTAGATAGAGAGGAGGTGATAATATCCTGGCATATTCTGGCACTAGACAGTTGGAATTTATTCCTCTCTCTCAACAGAAAGGAATATCAGCAGAAGATGGAAAGTTTTGTAGTGCCAACTTGATAAAACTTTCTCGGATGATGATCTCTTACTGCACCAGTATGTTGCCTTTTCTACTAATATACTTGCAACATTTGTGGTAATCAATTCGACTGGCATATACACTACGGACGCATATAATCAGTGATTTTCTCTTCATGCCATTACACAAACCATGCAAGTGGAAGGTTGAATAATCAATGGACAACTTAAGTCTCCAAACATCCTACTTTTGCACTCGCTGTTAATCACCGTTTGGAATACTAGTCTGAATTCATTTACTTTATTCATTTGCCAACTTATATATACTAGTCTTACTTCTGATCTCTAAGGATGATGGGATAGTATATGCAAACATGAAGAAGTAATCCTAACTACTCTCCAAAATGCTGAAAACTACTAACTACTTAAAAAAAATGAAACCTCTCTAATAACAAACTGCTAGTAAATGCACATTTAGTGGCCTAAAGCAATCACCCACTGCCGGAAGCTCCTAACAGTGAGCATAGAAGAATCAAATGGTGAAAAAACAATCATCTTTTTTACAACCTAAACATTTAGGCAACCTTCTATTCTTCAATTCATACAACATAATTTCAGCAAATTTCACCTAGTCCTTAATATTACTCCAAAGACAATTTTACTCTCCCCCAAATATTTGGTGCTTATTAAATACAATCTGGAGTTCATTTCTCTAGTCATATGGTCAGCAGAAATGCAAGACACGATATCCTAACGCACTTAGCGGCAAACATACCGTGGCAGGCCAAGCAGGAAAGCCTTTGACTTTAGCAAGAACAAGATCGCCGACCTTCCATTTGCGGCGAGCAGCAGCTGTGGCGGCAGCCTTGCTGGCCCTCTTCCGCCGGCTTGGAGCCATATATCACAGAAGCGGTCAAAATAGAGCACGCCGGCCCTGAAATTGAAATGCAAATGGGGAAAATTCCAGCGCCGATGCCGATACACCACCAAACTCAGCTCCTATCTCCCCAAATTGAAAAGAAGTGGCCTTGCACTGTCGAGGACTCACCGGGCACAATTTGCTTGAATGATTAGCAGGCATTGAAAAGCCCCAATATCACACCAAACGGAGTGTTGGCGACAGATTCTCTCAGTGTTATCTGATAGAATCTACACATAAATTATAAAGAGAGAGAAGGGTCAGAGGAGCAACAGAGTGAAGAGCATGAAGTAAAAACCCTAAAATTCCAGAGAGAGAAAGGGTCTGAGGAGTCAGCCCGTGTAATCGGGAAGAAATTGTCCCGCACAACACATGCGAACAATACAGCTACGAATTGGGCACTGATGGTGCAGTTTAGCGCGCCTGCTCGCAAGGGCGTAGGTTAAGATTTAGATGGTTTGGATAGAAGTGGCAATGGCTAATATACACGGCGCAGTTGACAGCAAAGAATGGCCAAAATAGACCGCCGGTATCTTATCCAAGTAATAGATACGGTAACTTCTTCATACGTGAGCTACCAATCAGCCTGTTGAAGGATCGTTTCGCTAAGGTGAACAGTAGGTGTAAAAAATTTGAAGGGTTCTGACTTATTGTGAAGGAGAATACGTTAACGGTGTATTGGACGACATCCTCTACGAACGGACCCTTACTTTGTGGGCTGAACATGAGTTGTCAAAGAATTTC
>JAYMSW010001818.1:0-15221 GCA_036897725.1 Erodium texanum | reverse complement strand
AAGAGATTGATCCTTAAAAGGAAAGGATCAGGCGTATCTTAACAGTTAACATGATAAGGCTTCACTATGAGAATTAGTTCCAGAAGAACTACTGGTTCTAGAAATCGATTCCAAAAGAACCATTGATTCTAGAAGAATACCAGTTCCAATAGAAGCATTAGTCCCATAAGAACAAAGAAATGAGGAAATGCATATGAGTCATTCTCACATAATGAGATGGAAAATGATCTCGATATCGAACCAACTGTTAGTGACGAGTATCGTCAAATACATGATCCATCAATATGTGAAAAGGCAATTCCATCAGAATTAATTTCATTGGCAGAATGCCAAGTATGTAGAATCATGATCAAAACACCAGAAGATGTTATATCACTTAGATATAGATGAGTATTAATAAGGAAAATAAATGAGAAAAGAGAATTTGCTCTATATAAGACAAAGCTCATAGCCTGATATGTTTCCTCAATGACTTGAAGTCAATTTTGATAGATTTATTTGCTAGTGATGAATATGATCACTTTCAGATATTTGAATTATATATGATGGATGCAGTCACTATTTATGGTACTTTGGATACCAAATTTTATACGAGACTTCCTAAAGGATATAATTTGACTAAAGCAATGGATCCCTAAAGGATTTAAACCGCCTAAAGCAATAACTTCCTAAAGGATTTAAAGTTGTATGAAGCAATGATTCCCTAAAGCATTTAAATTGCTTGAAGAAATGACTCCCAGAGGATTTAAATTGTTTGAAGCAATAATACCCTGAAGAATTTAAATTACATGAAGCAATAGCAAATGGTTCAAGAAACCATGTACCTGAGCAATATGTAAGATTGTGGTACCTGATCAAAGAAAGATATGAAAGCATCTTATTTTTCCAATGTAGCATCGAGTGCGTTAGTAATATAAATTCAATATGGACTCCTGAAGAGATCCTTAAAACTACAGAATATCTTAATAGACCTTGAAAAGGGTTTTGAGAAAACATTATATTGCCTCGACCTGTAAATCGATCGTATTTGTAGTGGTTCTATAAACATGCATAAGTTAAGAAACTCCTGAAACGTTTCGACTTAATACTTCAATGATGAGTCGATCGATCTTTAAGTCCTAAAGATGATTTCTTTCATCCCGAATAGATAAATGAAAAGATATTTGGTCCTAAAGTACCATATATAAATATGAGATTTTATTTTACTCATCACGATATACATGGCCTGATAAGACATTGCAGTAAATGCACAAGGCAAACTAAGCAAGTCCATGACATTAAGAGGAAAACAGAAGCTAGATATGAATCATGCCCCCACAAATTATGCTCCCGGTCAGTATATGTATTGCGCTGCCAGGTAGTTATGTATTGAGATGACAGTTTCCTAGCGCTCAGTGTTTTAGTTGCAACTCATCCATTTGTTCAGAAATTCTTTTATACTCATGAACTCCGGAAGAGTCATGAGATTGATGCCAATCAGAATGATTTAGTGCAAATCCTGAATATTTGTCCACTAACATATTAACGACACCGATATTGAGTATGAGTTGATTCGCAAGCAACTGAGAGAATTCCGTCAGTCATCAGGGGAAGCAAATATTGTGCGTTGCACTTTTTTTCCCTTGTCTAGGTTTTATCCCACTGGGTTTTCCTAGAAAAGTTTTTAACGAGGCAACTTTAAGCATGTCCAACTCACTAGAAGTGATTGCATGTAAGATATACTCTACTTAGTTGTGCGCTGCACTCTTTTTTCCTTGTTCAGAGTTTTTTCCCATTGGGTTTTTTTTGTTTGAAGAGGTTTTTAATGAGACAGCTTGAAGCACATACAACATCACGTACTATCTAAGATTTTAATTCCATTAAAGTTCTTCTTCTTCTTCTTCTTCTTCTTCTTCTTCTTCTTCTTCTTCAAAATTAAATATAATTATTTGTAAATGGTGGTGCCCAAGGAGGAGTGTTATAAAATATAGACTAGTGACCACCACCATATGCATGTTGGGATGATATGTGTCTTGATTCTATTGGACCATATTTTGGTCCTATTAGAACACTTGGCTGAACTCCATTTGTTAGCCTATAAATAGGCTTGGTTTCTATTGTCTAAATGATGAAGAAGATACCAGTAGAGTTGGAATGTGTGTTATAGAGACCAAGTGAAATACAAATGAGATTTTGGGCTTTTCTTCTCTTGTCTTCTCCTTCTCCTTATATGTTCTTAATATATTTATATACCAATCCCGTGCTTCACCAAATAAACAATGAGCAAGTCATGGGTAGATTCTGCTACTATACCAAGTTTGACTGTTCTCAATCTCGCCCTTCTTTATACTTCGTTTATTGCTTTGCAATAGTTTTGGAGTTTTTCATCTCCAATGACACTTGCATTCCATGCAAAATGTTGCATTATCCTTCGAATGCAAATGAAAAATTATATTATTATTATTATTATTTTAGTATAACAATTTCATACTAAAATAATAAGTCAAAATTAAAATTATCAATACCATGATTTTTTTTTGAAAATATAGCCCATGTTATGAAATAACTTAAGAGACAACTCGAGAGAATGACAAACGTGATAAGAGAGAATTGGAGAGAATAGAAAAAAAATGATAGTCTTACTGCTTGTAGAGTTGTATCATACATATCTTACAATGATCTCTATATATAGGCTAGAAAAGAGGCATAACCTTAAAGAGAGGCATTAACATAGTCTTGAAGGGGAAATAAAGAAATGAAATTAAAGGTGTTGTAAACTACACATGAAAGACCATGAGTTCATCCAATTTCCAACCTTATTTTCTTAACACTCCCCCTTTGGATGATTCCTTCTCATATCATGCCTCGTTAAACCTTACTAGGAAAAGCCCGATGGGAAAAAGTCCTAGTGAAGGGAAAAGGAGTACAAGATATGGATAATACACATATAAGTTATCTCATTAAAAACCTTGTTAGGAAAACCCATTGGGATAAAATCTAAACCAATAGAAAAAGAGTGTAACATGTATTTCTCCCCCTCATCGCACCATTTCTCTTTAACTCATAAAATATCCGAGTTTACGCATGCCGATCTTGGACACCAATTTCTCGAAGAAAGTTGTAGGGAGCGCCTTTGTAAACAAGTCTTCTGGTTTGTCACAAGAACGAATCTGACAAACATCAATTTCTCCCTTTTATAAAGTTGTGTAAAGAACTTAAGAGAAATGTGGTTCGTTTTGTCTCCATTAATGTATCCTCCTTTTACCTGAGCGATACAAGCAACATTATCTTCATATAAGATAATTTGGCTTCCTTTGATTATTGAAAGATCACATGATTCTTGAATATGGTGGCCTAGAGAACTTAGTCATACACATTCTTGACATCTTTCATGGAGAGCTTATACTTCAGCATGATTTGAAGAAGTGTCTTTGAGGGTTTTCTTTTGAAGCGTCATGATATAATGACATCACCATAACATGTTTGTGATCATTTTGTGGGAGTCTGATCATCATATCCCATTAGTTTTGACTTTGATTCTTTCGAACTATTCCTCAAAGGTACTAAATATTTGCTTGACACCAACCCAATATCTTCAAGTTAGAGAAGAACTATATGTTTCTAATAAATTGAATGAAAAGCAATATTAAGGTGCATGCAACTTACAAGGTATACATATTAGTGTGCCAATTGCACTAAGATAAGGTACTTTAGGACCTATGTGCTCTTCATCATTTTCTCGGGGTGAAATAGGTCCCTTTTTCATATCAAGTGATCGAATAACCATTGGCGCACTATTAGGATTTCATTTATCCATATTAAATATGTGATAATCATTGCAAAGTAGATCTTTGAAACTCAACATGTTTCCTTTTGATTTGGTAGAGATCATTGCATCATCAATGATGAGTTTTGTACCATTAGGTAATATTATATTAGCTCTTCTAAAGCCTTCAATAAGATTTCATATACCAAATTGTGTTTTCATTGCCTTTAGCATATATGAGATGCGAAAAATGTCGTATGTGCTATCCACCAAAACAGAGTGGTTCTCCATTGCCCATGTTTCTTCATAATACAAATAATGAAGTCATAAATAAATCATTCACTACAGGGAATGTCAAAGAGCTACTTGGGCGAGATTGATGAATTTTCATCGAACACATTATTTTGTTTGGCAACAAGCAGACATGAAATCAATTCATAATACTTTTAAAATCTCGTTCATGATATTGATGTTACATGAGTATATTGGGAGCATGACATGTGTAAATAATAATTTCAAATCATATACTCACACACAATTTTATAATTTTGCAAACGTAAGTGCAGCCATTCATAACGAGCCTTGAGAAGTATTGCCATTTCTAGTGGACACGTATTTCTTACCCGACCCAAAGCTTGGTCCACCTGATAGAGGAACAGTACGGCTTCAACCACAACATGGGTCTCACCACTCCTTGCTACGAGGACTGTTTCGAGTCCCTTACCTCTATGCTCAAAGCATTAACATAATCATAACACATATGCGTTTTTCTTCTTTTTTAGTGGAAAATTAAGGTGGAATTGAATTGAAGCTGCTCATGAGTTGCTTCCCTGGTTCTAATTTCTCTTTTTTTTTTTTTTAGGGTTCTATTGAATTTTTACATTCACTGACTCTAGGAAATGGGGCATTTTGAATGCAAGTTTTTCTTTTCTCAGTTTATATATATATATTTTTTCTCAAGTCCTTTTTTCTAAGTTTGTATTGTAAATCTTTAAGATATGAAGCGAAAACATGTTGTGTACCGTTTGAGACTAATCATTTGAAGAGTTGATATTGTTAAAACTTACTTTACATGTGAAGTTTTTATAAGATACTCAGACCCCATGTTTAAGAGCATATGGAGAGGAGAGGAGAAGAGAGCGAGGGATTTTTTAGATGTTAATAAGGGCATTTTTCTCTTAATAGATATAAAAATAAACATAGATTTCAAATTTTCTATTATTATTATTTTTTTTGATATAAAGCTTGCCTCTAGTTTTATATTCTTAAAGATATACATTACAAACATGTGAACGGCCCGGGTAAAGGTCCTCACAATACCACGTCTGGAGAAATGAATTCGCATAATCTTCATCGAGCAAACTCTCAACTGCATACAACTGTATCTAACATAAGGACCTAGCACGCTAAAACGCGCAACCAAGTCAGACCTAGTCTGAACCTCAATCCAGCCACGGCTGGCACCATAGATTATCAAATTTCTCTTTTGTTCGTCTTCAACAGCAACGTCACAACAAGTTTAGGTTGCCTGGAATACCATCGTCTCCTCCAACACGATGGACGCACACTTAAAAGCCGCAACGGAGAAGAAGACTAACAGATTTGGACATCGAGGATTTCCAAAAGCAACATGTCTTTCAGTCTGGTTCTGCAGAACACCAACAACAGAAACTCTAGATCACAGATCTAAGATTCTCAATATTCTCTTTGTACGTGCGTCGTTGTTCTTTCTAAGCTCTAAATTCAACCAACTGGGCACATAATTCCACCGACTTCTCACTTAATCTCATGCATTGCACGTAACTAAAATTTGGATGTTTTTCATCCAAACTAAACTCGGAAACCGAAAAATTGTTCGACATAGCCAAATGACACATTATAACAGGCAGTAAATATTTGAAATTGTGGTTTCATGTTTTTAATGAAATGAGATCCACCACATTCACCGTCTCAAGAAACCAAAAGTATGGCCCGATAAGGTTTCAAAATTTCTCTCTATATGAATAGTTCAAGATTCTCCTTATACTGAAGCTATGCACTTTGCACTCGGACAAGACAGTACCCTAAAGATTACACATAATTACACTCATATAAGAGTAGTAATCATCTTTCAGATAAAAGCAGACCTCCCACCCCTTCGACTGTGCCTGTCATATGCCGTGTTGAATTTGTCGACCAGCTCATTCATTGTGCTGTTAGAAAGTAGCATTGTACGTGAATATTGGAAGATAACACAAACATTAAACAAAGCATTTCCTAAAATGTGTAATGATCCACAGTTCATCTCAAGGTCGATTATATAACATACTGTGCCCTAGTTCTACCAAACCATACTGGAGAACAAAAATAAAACCTAGTTTGTTGGCCCAAGGCATGTCTATGATTCCAAATCTGAACTGAGTCCCAACATATAGTTGGTGCTAGATAAGACAAACCAAAGTGATTAAAGTTACCAGGTGGACCAAGTAACTTATGAGAACTTGACGTTTGTATCAGCACAATTTCAATGGGGAAATTCTTAATGCAAGTAACATTTAAGTTGCAAGTCTGCTTAAACTGCCAACCAACATTTGCATCTAGTAAATGTTACTGTTATGAAATGCAGCTGGTCACTGGGGACTGCCACATACCCTTTCACCAATCCTACATATAATACTCTCAATACCATGTCTCTAAATTTGTTAATTAGCATGCACTTGATTGTTTTTTATTCGACGTACCGGAAAGAAGAGTAAAGGCACACGAACAAAATCAAAGGGATTGTAGTGTGATATACTGATTCATACCTTGAACAATTGGTGATCATGGCTAGATAAGAAATCAATAAAGTGTCATTGTATTCCTACAACACACAAACAAAGGTCACTTAACCAACCATAAAAAAGGATGAGCTTTACAAATAAACAAAAAGGAAATTACTTTGACAACTCAATTCTAGTATCGACCTATCAAACTCTAGCATTTTCGGACTCACCATCAAGAAATCATCTTGGAATCTTTCTGACTCAATAGCTGGCAATCTCCTCAGGAGACTTGAAACCTGTCTGAGCAATGAATTCTCACTAGGAATATCACCTACATTAAAAGAGAGATACATCAAGTTAACCTCGTGCCTTCCAATCATAAAATTAAAGATACTGTAAGACTTCTTGTCTAAAATGTACAAGCAATCACATCTACTTAAGAAGCCCCATCTTATCGAACCTAAGAAAACCATCTCCGAAATGATAATAAGTACAAACAGATTATTGGATTCTTTTTTCTGTGTGACTGAACATGAACTTTGAAGAGAAACAGTCCATATGTATGAGTAGAGTGACTTGACAAAACCTACTAAAAGGTCTACCATGGAAATATTGCTTAGCATTTCTAGTATAGAGTTGTTTTTATAGCCGGTGTCTCTTTTAATCACAGAAATTCAAAATCATATTATAAAATATTTTTAAATGATCATATACCTTTCTGCATAGCGACAAGGTAGTGACTAAGAACCCTTATTCTGCTATTCAACATTTTGATGGCACTATGTATTCCTGTAAGGTGAGCAGCCACTGCACATGAAGCTCAAATTTAAATCACTGTGTACTTATAGATTTGCTAAGGACTGGATTATATCCATTTCATGATACCAAAAATCGCGGAACCCCCATCAGATGGTTTAAGATGTGCAACATGATCCACTGAGATCCTCTCTGCTTCTACTGTCTTTAAAAACAGAATCACAGTAAGTAATTAGATTAGTGATTATAATTAAAGTAGAAAAGGGGGAATGTGAGAAAAGTGACATAAATTTTCCGCTCGGTGCAAATCGTTGCCGTGATCTCAGTTTTATTCAACGGAAAACTGGAATTTTTTATTCAAAAAAAAATAGGGCTCACACGCACGGCCGTGACAAATTTTTTGGTAAAATATAACTAACAATGCAACTTCAAAAAAGTTCACAGACCCGATTTGCAACTTAAAAAAGTTAACCGGACATGATCTATACCACTCATAAGATGATGGCAATGATTTGCACTAAGTCGAAAAGTTCATGAAACTTTTTTTAACATTTCCCCTAAAAAATGTCTAAAAAGTGGAAAGGCCAAACCTCAATAGTATAGCTTGCTTGAACAAAAATAAGTTGTGGAATCCCATCAATCACATGCAGCTCTGGATTAACAACCAAATAACAGTAAAATATATCATATATTCAGAATATTACAGGAGAATAAACATATATTTAGAGAGCATGCAGAACACAAACAAAAACCATTCTTTCTCATGCTATTTGTTTTTTTTTCTGTTATTAAAAATTTAAAACTTAAAACAACCACTTTTAGAAGAAGTAATAAAGAGCCTTAGCTACCTGGAAAACTTAAACATATTGTAAAAAGAAAGTAGACTTGAAGTCCTGTCAGTAATGAATATGACTGCAAAGATAAGTAAAAGGGCAATACTAAGTTCTAAAATTGTAAGTTATTTATAAATAAACCCGAAAAACACTATTATGGTTAAATTCTTAAATCTCATGCTTTGGGTTAAGAGAGCATTTAACAGTAGGAAGCAACAATGTATGCAGTTCCGGAAGAAATTCCAAAGTCTCATGCATTGGCCAAAGAGGAATCAGTTGACATCAAGACTAGATATTCTTTCCAAAAAAAGACGAGATATATATTGCTTGCACAGCACAAGGACACGAGACAACACATTTGTTGATGAACTATTCCAGAAATCCGAGTATGGGAGGCTTCTACTTTAACATTAACGAAAACATCAAAAGATCACATACCACTTTCAAAGATGGTAACTGGAAGATCTTTTTGAGCATGGTTGATTGCAGGATTGAGAAGAACATAAACAGGACTTTCATTGATGTCCATCAGCTGTCACAAAAGTGTATTCATTAACTGATTAATGCATAGAAGTGGATATGTTAAACGTCATCTGAAAGCATACACTTGTGGTTAAGTTAATGCTAGATCGTTGAATATGTTACTTAATATCATATGGTATCGAGTAAAATTGGAATGTTTTCTCTGATTGTATAAAAAGACAACATCACTCCTTTTCGTTAAGCACAACTTAAATTTTAATTACCGTAAATAAAACCACATTGTGCTATAATGGATTCGGCCAAACCCTATAAGTAGTATAGTGTCAACCCTCAAAATATACACCAACGGGCAACAACAAAATGAAATTTCACATATTCTATCAATCACCACCAACAGAGCATGCAGGTCGACTTTCCTTCTGTTAGACAGGTACAAGATAGAAAATTACTGCCATACAATTTCCTCAGACTATTTGTATGTTCTGTTATCACCGCACCATAAATACATAAAATGTTCCCATACAAGCATACACCTCCACATTGCTCTTCCATTCAATAAATGAATCAACATTTTTGACATTCTGATATATTTGACAGTACTAAGAGACCTTGACTAGGGTTGGGTCCTCATAAGTGAATTAGGCAACCTGCTGGTTGTGGTGATTACCAACCAAGTTTTTTCTATAGGCAATCATCATGCACTTTTAAAATACAGCAACTGTACAGTCCCAAACATGCTTCCAAAACCTAGACTGGACAGAGCTAGAACATTTTAAACTGTGATTTCAGACTAGTTTCCCCAAATCACCCAACAATGCATTAACAAAGGTGTTCAAATCATTCCACAACATGTATATAGTAAATCCAATTACAACAATCACACACGTTATAGTCACATATGCATACTGTTCAACAGCATATAGGCCAACATAAAAAAAAAATAGCTCAATAAACTTACAGCTTTATGAATGTGCATATCAGATTCCTGTGCATCACTTCCAGTAGAATACCATCCCAGTACATAGAAATTAGGAAACACCTTTTTATCTGATTCAAGTTCAAACAAAACATTAGATATTCAGCAAAGCCTAAAACCCAAACCAAAGCACTAAAGTCAAAACAAAGCATTCCTTAAGCTTAACATGATCGGTAACAACATAACAAGGAAGGAACGAGAGGGAGTTGAAGAGAATAGTGAAATAACACACAGAGCTCTTGCTTCTTCTCGAGGAAGGCGCGGTCGAGGGAATTTGTAGACGGGTCGTAGAGAAGCTCGAAGCTGTTGAAGATCTCGACGGTACGGCCCCTCTGGACTCCAATCACACAACCGTACACCCTCGGTGGAGGCGTGGGAGGAGAGGCGGCGTCTCCGCCGTTGGAGGTGGTGGAGGAGATGCGCATGTCCAGATCTAGACACAGATCTCTCCCTCAGAGAACTAATTGGTACGGAAACGTACAGATCTATTGAAGATTCGAACAATTTGGTTTCGAAAGATTCAATTCGTGAAACGCTTAGGCCATGGCCGAGCCAATCGAATTGTAATGTAGATTGGGAATCGGAGCAGCTCCTACAACTGCCGAAACTGAACAACGACTTCGATGTTGAATACCCAAGGTTGAAGATGAAGAGCCCAGGTACTGGACTGGATGATCAAAGCCCTCCACTAATTAGGCTCGATCGTAAAATCATTTGGCCCAGTCAGGCCCAGCCCAATTTGGGATATTCGAAAATGGGAACTTTTAATATTACTCGACCGCTTTTTAGAGGTTGAGCCTGAGACTGACTCCGACTGTTCTGAGAACTGGGAAAACCCTATCGTCGTTGGTATTATCCGCCGACGCCTTCCTTTTCTTCTTCCTCTCGCCGTCCACTGGACTCCAATTTCCGACGAAGAAGCAGGTACGTTCACTGTGCGAGCTCTTTTGTTTCAATTTGCAGTTATGAAGCTCATTTCCATGATAGTTTGACTACTATTGAGAGGAACAACCGATTATGAAGCTCCTTTTGATGATGTTAGTTTGTTGTTTTAGTGATCATCTGTGGAAATTCGTGTTTGTTGTAGCCTTTATTGTTAAAGATTGTTGCTTTACAGTAGAATTTTGGATATGCAACTTTTGCTGTTCAATTTTTCTGGGTTCTTTGCGTGTGGAGTGTAAAGTTATGATATTTTCGTAGGTTTCAAGTTGTTGTGGATAAACACATTTTGGGACATTTATTTTGAGGGGGAGGGAGTATTCTATGCATTGTCTTCTCTTTGTGCTTATCTGAGCCTTGTTTTTTTTTTTTTTACTATTCTTATTTGTTTAAACTTTTTGGCAGCTATCTGTACTGTATCACCATGCATACTATCTGTGGAGCTCATGCTGAAGTTTCAAGATGCACTGTGGTTTTGAATAAAACCCCATGTCAGGGATCCTCCATTCCCCAGTCTTATCAATGCAGGAGAGTTAGTTGTTTCTCTCAGAGGTTGCCAAACATCTTGGTTGCTTCTGGAGGAGTGGGAGGGAGGACGGTTTCTAAGGGTAATGTCTTGTGCTCAGTTTTGAAGAGTAGCGGTGAGACTGTGGAAGATGAAGCTGGCAGTCTCACGTATAGGGATGCTGGAGTTGACATTGATGCTGGGTCAGAGCTTGTTAGGAGAATTGCTAAGATGGCACCCGGAATCGGAGGCTTCGGAGGCCTTTACCCTCTTGGTATGATGAATTGCGCAATTTCCTTCTTTTGTCAGGTTGTCTATTAGTTTTGAAACATGATCATCATTTCTTCCTTGCTTGTATAATCTGTGATCAATTAATGAGATCATGTGGAGGTTTTTACGTTGTTACAAGTTGCTGGCGTGCATAAATATAACATAGAATGAAGAATGTATTGAAAGCAAATAGGTTCTTTTCATAATTAGCATGCCTAAGTCATGCAGTTGCTGGAAGCTCATATGATCAAGTTCCTCTGGACAAGTTTGGTGCTCCCTTAGTTTACTGATCAAGTTCCTCTGGACAGGTGATTCATATCTTGTTGCTGGTACGGATGGGGGGGGGACTAAACTTAAGCTTGCATTTGAAACTGGAATTCATGACACAATTGGCATAGATTTGGTAAGATTCAAGAAGGGATGTAGCTCTGATTGGCATTTCAACTGCCAGTATATGATTTTCTGATACAATTCTCTACCAGGTTGCAATGAGTGTCAATGACATTATTACTTCTGGAGCAAAGCCTTTATTTTTCCTTGATTACTTTGCGACAAGTCACCTTGATGTTGACCTGGCTGAAAAGGTAAGAGCCACTGGGTTTGGAAATTAATCAAATCCCAGTGTGAAGAATATTGTGTTCATGTATGACTACGACACATGACAAATTTCCTTGTTCAGGTCATAAAGGGTATCGTAGAAGGCTGCAAACAAAGTGACTGTGCCCTTTTAGGAGGAGAGGTATTCTCAATGTTTTTTCTTCCCATCGATTCCTCTTTTCAGAAAAGAACCAACTTGTTATGCTTTTACTGCAAGATGCTTGTGTTGCCAGAAATTTCTAGCTATATTGGTGGATAACTTTGAATTTCACATTATGTCACTTGAGTTTATTTTGTTGTCTTTATTTAGTGTATCGAAAAGTTTTGGATATATTTTGCATTCAATTCATATATCTCATGGTTGATGGCTACACATATAATCATTCTCAAAGTTGTTTTTGCCATCATGACATTGTAACAATTTGGGAGTAATATGATTATCAAATTTTGTGAATGGAAATGTGTCAATATAAAGTTTGTGATCATCTTTATTATTATTATTATTAAAGTTTGTGATCATCTTACTTACACACAATGTGTATTGTTTTCAGACAGCAGAAATGCCAGATTTTTATGCAGATGGTGAATATGATCTTAGTGGTTTTGCGGTTGGCATTGTTAAGAAGGATTCGGTAATTGATGGAAAAGGTATCTCGTCTGGAGATATCCTCATCGGCTTGCCATCAAGTGGGGTCCACTCGAACGGTTTCTCACTTGTTAGAAGGTTTGATTCTTTTAAGAAATCTCTCTTTCTCTATGCATCAGATAGCTTTTAGTTTTATGCAGATCATCTGATACTGCTTATACAGGGTTGTAGCTCGAAGCGGCCTTTCTCTGAAAGACCAGATTCCTGGTGAAGATACCACGTTAGGTGAAGCTCTAATGGCACCAACAGTGATATATGTGAAGCAGGTCATATTTCTCTCCCTGCCACTCTATTATGATTAGTCTTCGTTACTGCGACAATTAGTTTCTAAAAATGGAATGATCTTTTTCTTCTCCCCACTAGGTTCTTGACATTATCAGTAAAGGAGGTGTGAAAGGAATAGCCCATATCACTGGTGGTGGTTTTACTGACAATATACCTCGAGTATTTCCTGAAGGCCTTGGAGCTTTGATCTTCAACGATTCTTGGCCAATTCCTCCTGTGTTCAAGTGGATGCAAGAAGTAAGAATTCTAATCCAGACTTCTCTTTCTTTATATATGTTCTAGACCAGAAAATTTCTCCTACTCTAATATCTGTACTGTAGAGACCTAAACATGCTTGTCCAACTGGTCAAGCACTTGAACTTGGGTCCTTGAGACTAGGGTTCAAGTCCCAGCAGCGCAGCGGTACCCACTCCCACCTTATCATCTATTTCTCCAACTCTTGTTGGGTTTCTTTTCACCAACTCTTGTTGGGCATCTCCCTATCTCAATTTCTGTTGGGCCTCTTTCTCAAGGTGTGGGAGGTCTTATGGCAATATTAAGAGCTCCTTTCTAGTTTGAAGGATGTCTTGAGCTCATGATACATCAATCTTAAAAGTCCAAGACTAAAAGTTCAGTGCTCCTTGCTTCTACATGAGCAAGTGAGCCCAAATCTTGATACACATTATCCGAACGTAGTGATGACCAAGACTAAGTATATTATATTCTGACGTACTGCATAATCTGGCTTCCTAGGTGGGAAGAATAGAGGACGCTGAGATGAAACGAACTTTCAATATGGGTATCGGGATGGTGTTGGTCGTGAGCCCAGAGGCAGCTACCAGAATACTCAGGGCTGATAATGGAGTGGGTACAGCGTATCGCATTGGTGAGGTTGTAACTGGTGAAGGAGTGACTTTCCAGTAAAAGGTATTGTTTTAAGTTTTGTATCTGTGCAATGGGATGAAATGTAAGCGTTTGGGCCAGCTTTTGAGAACGAGATATGGAAAATGTACTTGTTGAATTGTTATATCCTACATCGGTTTCGATTAATCACATGTTGATGGAATGTTTTTTTTGGTTTTCCCATGGAAGGACATTCTTTGATTAATTGGGAAATGGTTGACTTTAATTACAATATGCAGTCTTTTTCTCTTGGCGTGGACAGTGATGTGCAGCTGTAATTTGAGAGAGACAGACTACCATACGCGTAGTGTTGAAAATATTGCAAAAATTAAGTGATGACTTTATTTAACCAAAATGCCCGATTCATGCCATGGAGTCCTCAAATACAAGAGAAAACTAATCACTGCAATTAATAAGTTGTAATTTGACTCAAGAAGGATTGGAGTGAAGATTAAACGCGTGAGGCACGTCAAGTCTTGATTTTGTTCGAGGAAGAATGGGAAACCAAGCTGTCATCTTAACTAAACCAGTTAGAGTTGAGGCTTCCTCAATCTCTTTCGGATAGCGAGCTTCTGTTGACCAAACAGAGCATTTCATTTTCATTCCCAATCCATTCCTGGAAGTTGAAATCCCAACATGTGCGTAAGGAAAAACAGAAGCTTCCTACCATAAATCAATAACATAACAGGTCTCTGCAATAAAAATAAAGGTTCGGTTTCGTTTTCCAATATAAATCACTGTATCTATTCAATTCTTGGTTCAGTTTCCAAATCCTTCTCTGACCACACGAAACCCATATCTCCTATTTCTCACCCCCAACGATCTGGTTGTTTCTGATACGAGAGAACAGAGGATCGGGAAAGATGCATTCGGCGAATCACTGGGGAGGGTCGTTGGAGATAAATGCCTACTCCGGCACCACCGACGACGAGCACAGCCGGGACTGGGACCGGAGCGCCCTGTCGCCGGGCCAAACTCGCCATCTGGACGAGACCCAGCAGAGCTGGTTGCTGGGTCCTCAGGAGCAGAAGAAGAAGAAGTACGTCGACCTGGGCTGCATCATCGTCAGCCGCAAGACCTTAAAGTGGACCCTTCTGTCCATCTTGATCGCCTTCGTTGTCGTGGCCCTTCCGATCATCATCGTCAAGTCCTTACCGAAGCACAAGCCCGCTCCTCCTCCTCCGGACAACTACACCATCGCCCTCAACAAGGCCCTTCTCTTCTTCAATGCCCAGAAATGTATGTTAGGGGTGTTTTTGTCCTTTTTTTTTCCTTTTCTTGTTCTACATTTTCGCTCCAGTACCCATAATTAGTATATGAGCGGGTCCATCCTAATCTTTATGTTGTTGTAATTAAAAAAAGACTGAAATGTGGGCAGCTGGAAAATTGCCCAAGAACAACGGTGTGCCATGGAGAGGGAACTCGGGATTGAATGACGGGAACAGCAGCTACGCCAAGGGGGGCTTGGTAGGAGGGTACTACGACGCCGGAGACAACATCAAGTTCCATTTCCCAATGGCATACGCCATGACGATGCTGAGCTGGAGCGTGATCGAGTAC
>JAYMSW010001817.1:0-15222 GCA_036897725.1 Erodium texanum | reverse complement strand
TGTCTTCTACCGCCGAACCCAATTCGCCTAGACCTCGAGCCTCCATGACCTCCATCGGAGACCCACACCCGATCTCAGCGACCTGTTCCTCGGTCCGACCAAGTGTGACCACCGACATCCGGCCGGTGAGATGAAGTCCCAACCTACCAGATGCGGGGTCTTGCGCTACCAGTCCACTACTAGATGCAGCTCCATGTGCAGCCTTGTCTTTACTGTTCCCGGTGATCAATGACGCAGCGTTACCGACCTGATCGACGGTATGTGCCACCATAATCCCGCCGATTGCTTGCGCCGCTGCCGCTTGTGCCATCATGATCCTGCCAGTTGCTTGTGCCGTCGTCACTTTGTCCCTATCAGTCCCGGTTACTGCTCTCGCTGCTTCACTGTCGTGAGCGCTGTACTGTGTCGCCAAGACATCCTTGCTTCCCTGCACCTCCATATCGTGCCGAAAAGTATCGCGACAAAGAAATTGTGCCGCCGAACTCAGAACAAGCCCGAACCAAGTTTCGCCAGAAGAAACAGAGCGCCGTATATGCACGCTTGTACATGGATAATTTGATTGAGCAATGAAAATTATATCCTATTACAACAAATCAAATTCAGTTTCGTTGAATTAAAAAAATTATTACTAATTGAATAGCAATTTCAGACGATGGGCCCGAACAGGCCCAAGTCCAACAAAATATTCAATCAATCTCCTAATCCGAAATCTGCCTCCTCAAGTATAGTTCGCGCGAGAGGAAGAAGTCATCAATTGTATGGTGATGATGGCAAACTGAGCTTGAAAGGCTGGAGATGGAGTTTCCGGGCAGTAATGGCAGTGCTGATCGGCATATCTCTGAGTTCATTTCCATTTGAGAACGCACCCAACACCGCCTATGCCTCCAATTCACCATCTGCTTTCGTTCAGAACGTCATCTACTCCAACAAGATCGCCATCTTCTCCAAATCCTACTGTCCGTACGTCCCCTCAACTCATCTATTTCTCCCCAATTTGAGATTTCCATTATGTCATGCTTGCTCTGATCTCAATTCGAACTAGGGTTTTCATTTCCTTACAATCAATTCCTATAAACGATCGTGAAATTTTGATGTTAGCCAATTTGGGGTTATTCAACTCTATGTTGATGGGAATATTTAGAAATTTAAATTTCATGAGCCATGAATATATGTACGTTCTTTTGTTTGTCTCTTGGTTGAATGTGTGTGTGTGTGTGTGTAAGATAGCTTGGCCCAATTTAGTTTGATGGTAGAAGATGAGGAATTGTGAATTGTTTGTCCCCGGGACTGAATGTTTGTGGCATGTGATCTTGTTAAATTCATTTGATTTTCTTAATTAGGTAGCGAGAGCATGTTTTGGTATATGTATGTAAATCATTTTCTGGTTTGTTGTTCAAGTGCTTGATTACATTTTCACTGAAAACTTTGCCATGTCATCAGATATTCTAAGCTCGCCAAGCGTATGCTAAGTGATCTAAGTGAGCAGCCTTTTGTGGTGGAGCTTGATCTTCGAGGTACTTATGGCTGCTTTCATTTTTTATTTGTTGCAAATTTATGATGATTGAAGAGTATTTTCAAATCATTTAAGTAAATGCAGCTGATGGTAGTCAAATTCAAGATATCCTCTTAGATTTGGTGGGGTGACGCACAGTCCCGCAAGTATTTGTGAAGCGCAAGCATATTGGTGGCTCTGATGGTTCGCCCTCACCCCACTCCCTTAATCTATTTCTCTTGAATAAACCCTGTTGATTATTTGTCTGTTTACTGATTTACTTATGTAATGTGCTTGTTATTTTTGTAACTCAGATCTCAATGATGCAGTTATGAGTGGTCGATTGCAGCAACTTCTCAGTTCAAGTTGATAAAGCGAAATTGAGAAACATGAGAATCAGATCCAATGCAGATATGGATCAAGGAATAAATTCAGGGCATGAGGCAAGGTCTGTAGCTGTTCTTTTACCTCATCTTGAGAGCTCAATTGCAATTACAATCATGTTCTGGTTTTGACTCAGATGATGTTAATTTCTACAAGAATAATGACTAGATGGGGTTCGAATAAAAGATTTATAGCTAAATACTGTATTGTACACATCAACAATAGTACATTTCAAGTATAGACTTCCTAAATGTGATCAATACAGCAATACTTGCCTACATAATGTTGTAGTTCAAAATTTCAAACCATTTTAAAACATTGAAGCAGCAAATGTGTCTGGCCTCCAGTCAGTTTTCTGTGCACATAGTAACCCTTCTTGGTTCTTGGACAGGATCAAATTAACCTCCCAATGAAGAGACTTAAGTAAGTTCTCAACATCCCCGATTACATCAGACTCATCGCGTACAATCAGTCTACCTCCAGGCCTAACCAGCCTATCAACCTCTGCCATTAGAGGAGGAATTTTGCACCTGCAACAAGTTGATTAGGTCATGATCACAGATTCTGAAATAGGAACAAGGTTGAGAAATTAGACAACCAATGCTACTTCAGTTACCTCTTCTTGATCCTAGAGAAAAGATGATCAGCATGCAGGAGGTCGTAAGTACGAGGATACGAGCTGAAGGACTCGCACCAGTCATGGTATATCCCGAAAAGACCCCTTTCGAAGATGATGGGAAGTGTATCCGGAGGGTCTGTGCTCACTACATTGAAGACCCACACCTTAGCATCCTTGAGTGCCGCTGCAAACCTGCATGCATTGGTGATCATAGAATTAACTTAGTTATGTATGTATAAGTGAGAATGCATTTACCAGTTCCCTTAACGTACCCTCCATAAACAGCTCTCATGTCCATGACATTCCTCGCATTGGACCAGTCGATGCCTAGCCCTTTCATATACGTCTTGTCCACCACTCGTTTCCAGTGCTCATAATCTCTGGAAAAATCTTGAGGTGCTGGTTTCCCATAGATCCCCATCTGGGAGCTGTTTAACCAGTAAGGAGGCGTGTGCAGTCTTGCAGGCCATTGCACCGGCCATTTGGTTCCTCTCTCGTTGCTCTCAACCGGCACTCTATGCATGCATGATTGCAGAGGAACATACCTGCAAAATCGATCAAATCTTGGTACGCATTGCTAATGAAGAAAAAAACATGAATATAAATGTACCAGGCAGCATTTGGGTCATCGTCCTCTTTGCACATTGGAGGACTCTTGTGCTTCCTGCTGTCATAGCAGTCATTTGTTTTGGGTTTTTGGTAGACTGCAGCGGCTACTAGATTTATCTTGTGCTTCTTGATGGTCACAAGCTCCCAGCACATAGCTTTTGTCAATGCGGACATAGCTAGAAATGACATTGACTACAACAAGTGAGTTGAAGAGCATGATGAAGAAGCAAAAGTGAAGATGGAATCAATACCTCGCCAGATCTCCACATCTTCTTTCACATTCTTTTGGTAAACTGGAGTGGCTGACCACACAAAGTAGCCTCCCGGGCGCAATACACGGTTGAGCTCCAAAAGAAGTCTCCCACCTGCATTCACACAATTTTGAATCGAGTAATACACACGATTTGATTCGAAAGAATTACCTTGGATATGCCAAGGAACTCGACAACGGGCGCAGTGGACGAGATCAAAGACCCTGCTGGGGAAGGGTAGGCGTTGAGTGCCCATCACTGCAGAAATGGCTGGGATTCCCCTTTCCAGAGCAAACTGAACCTGAGCCACGTGCTCATCTTTTGGGGCAAATGACATTGTTAGAACATCTTTGTCATATAGATAACCTCCAAAACTCGCTACTCCACAACCCACATCCAATATCACTCGCGTCTTCTTTCCCCACGATATATCTGCTACTGCCTGCGCCAACAAAAATGAAACTCACAACCTTCAATTCATTAGCAAGTGACATGGCCAATGTTAGTCCAGTTCTTTTGTTCACGAGTTGGGATTAAGAGGTGGGCAAGATTAACCAAACAGGTGAAGCTCAATGTCACTGGCAAATGGACGGAACTATGAATATAATTTAGGGTATATTATCAACAATTTGAGGTAGAAATGAATGTTTTAAAGTACAATAAATGGTCAAATATGCAGCAGAATTTCAAATGACCATAACTTTTTATACGAACTCCGATTTAGGCCTGTAAGATATCAAATCGAAGATAACTGAGAGTTCTACGATATTTTGAAACTTTCGGGAACTAGGATATGTGGTGGCATACCCTATACCCCCTGAATCAGCCCCAGGCACCGGATGCACTGAAAATGGAGGCGGAATGCAAATCGAAGAACTAAGATCCTCTCGGTGGAAGTCTAGTTATAGCTAAGTAAAATCGTTAGTTAACCGATAAAATCGACTCCAATATATATCCCTACTCTAGAGCAGTGCACCAGAACACATGGAGGAAGAATCGATGAAAAAAAGGGAGTTCATATAGGGTTTAAAAAGAGATGAAGAAGATTGTGTTTGAGCTTACGAAAAAGCAAGTATAACAAGGCTCTTTCTACGGGCTTTCGTTGAGTTTCACCGCCTTCAGGCGCCAAGTTTTGGAGAAAGAGTCGATGATAGTCTTTCTCATATTTTAGAGTTGAAGCTGACACCAAGCATCAGTGCAAAACTACGGAGGAATGCCAAGGCAACTTGCAACAATTCTTTTGCAAGCAGCTCTTTCCTGATTTTTTTTTTCTATTTTTTCAAAATCAGAATTTACACAACTCTATATATACATTCTTCCTCTTTCAATTCTCCTATATCTTTTGTTCCCATGAACCTAACAACAATCAATGTTCCAATCCTTCTACAACCGATATTTTACAACCCAAATCCATCCATTAACATATATATATATACCCACATAAAGCTCCCAACTGTCTCTAATGAACCCCAACTCATTTCATAGTAACCTAGTTGTCTTCCAATATTTTCAATGGCAAATGTTCCAAACATCACCCATCTTCAGTTTGTAAAGTTTGTATCACCCTCAAATGCTTGATATGTGATCAATAAGAAATATCCCTATCAAGTCACACTTGACCCAATCCGGTAAGAGCCGATATCCTTAGGAACGAAACTTTATGACGAAGACTTTGGAACTCCACCTAAGGTAAAGTAGTCGACGGCCGAGTAAGAACCCAGAAAAGAAGTGTGCATGTTTTGGACGATTGAGGCCACAAATGTGTTAATGGATGCTTAGGTTCGCAACTTTCTTGATCCAATTTGTGGGATTAACAAGTAGGGCGGAGTGTATTAGGATAACATCACCAAAAATATAACGTGGTCAAGAAAACTGGACAAGGATTGAAAGTCAAACAATACAAAGATCATTGACAAAAGATGAACAAGATGGTCACATAATTCAATGATACATACGAGAAAGTGAAGGCAGATCAGTAAAGCGGTCGCTTGAATGATCAAATTATATATGGAAGAGATCGAGAGAATATATGTAAAGAACAAATCACTACCATTCGCAGACAAGCATTTGTAGCTTAAAGTGAGTAATCTACTAAAACGAGGGAATTGTACTTTTCCCAGCTTGAGCAAGAGAACGAAATTGAGCGAATCAGGGTCCTAAACCTCTTCACAAGGTGTTGACAATGCAAACTCAATCATATTCAATAAAGTAGTGACAGACACACAACATCCAAAAGGATAGAAGGCAGCCAAGAGAGGGAAGGACAAGGGAAAGTGGAAGATGTCATTTGCAACAACACAACTCAACAAAACGATCAAGATGCAAACACTGCAAGCCAAACAAACAACCGTTGAAATGATTGGAGTTAAAGAAAGGGAAAGCCGAAGCCATGGTACAGGACGAAAGGAGATGGTCGAGAAGGAGAAGGCCGAGATTGAAAGATTGAAGTTAGTTGATAAGCATACAAAGCTACATATGCTAGACGTAACTAATATGATTGAAGAAAAAATGGTTAAACATATTGCCTTCTACAAACGCATTCTATTTCCCAATAAGAGCAAAGAGTAGATTTCCGTTATTAAAATGTAGTTTCATTTTCAATTTTTATTAATTAATACTATTTAGTAAATTCTTTGTTAAAATAAAGGAAAATAAATAAATATGTAACAAAAAAAGTAAAACTAATTAAAGAATCAGGGATTGCACCGGTACTAACAAGTCTAACATTAAACTTGATCGGAACCTACGTCGACGCTTCCCTGTTCTCTCCTACGTAGCTAGCGCTTTCATCGTATAACACTTCAATTGCTCTAATAAAATCATGGGATAATTACACATATGTTCCCTTATGAATTGACCACGAACGAAAAACTGTACAATAAAAAATATGAACTACGAACTGCTCAATTAATTGCCCACGGTCTACTATGTTCTGTTTGTTGACATATAAAATGATAAAATTACCCTTGTAATTTAAAAAATCTTAAGTAAACCTTAATATTAACTTTACTTTTAAAAAAACATATTAAGACGGCCAAGGATCGACAGACACCGACGACGGCTAAAATCGAGATTTCCGACCCCGAAGACCATGGACTCGATAAACACCGTCAACGACATGGTTACAACTCCGATTGCCAAAAACCTTGACCCCGACCTTGATGGCCATAGAATTGCTAGACACCGGCGACGACGACCATAAACTCACGACATCTCTCGCGTTCCCGATCTGCGAGACAACTAATTTTTCGAAGCCGTGGTCGTCGTTTTGCTGGGAGAAGTGAGCTGGTCGAAGCCCAGTAGCTGGTCCAGATCTTGATGAGTGTTTTGGGAGGGTAGTTTATAGTTTGTATTGGGGAGAAGGGTATTTTCAGGTTTTCACAAATGATTAAGCCCTATGTGCTTGGCACATGATACAAATAGAATATTCAGTCTGTTTTTGACGGAATATTCAATCGTTTTTTGTCATTTTTAACGGTATGTTGGCTGCTCATAGGTTATTACACCATTCTATAAGCGGGTTATATTCCATTTCTTTTTATTAGACAATTTTTCATCCATAGTCCGCTCATGAGGGCACATATAGATTATTACCTCTAACATCTTACTAAAACAGATGTGTCCACACACAAAACACTCCTGTCCAACCCTGGCACCAAAACATCTCACCTCAATCAACTCTATATTTACGTATCCTAACCCCAGTTTTTTAGGAACAAGCCTCATGCCTCTCTTGTATATTTGGTATCGTTGTATGTTTGACTTGTTTTTTTGTATAAGGTTTAAAAAGAGATGATGAAGATTGTGTTTAGGCTTATTGAAAAGCAAGTACAACGAGACTCTTTCTATATAGACTTTCGTTGAGTTTTGCTGACTTCAAGCACCAAGATTTGGAAAAAGAATAGATGATAGTCTTTCTCCGACTTTAGAGTTGGAGCTGACACCAAACATCAGTGCAAAAACTATGGAGGATAGTCTTTCTCCAACTTTAGAGTTGTCATATCGGATAGATATCAATCACAACACTAGTTTATATAAAAAGTATGGGTCTTTACCTATCAGTTTGAGCTTTTAAGGAGGTCAAGTCAGTTGAACTGTAATATCCCGCCAAAGCACTCTCCAACTCAAAAATTTAAGTTGATAGGTGGGCTCTAACATCGATCGCCAACATTTTCACTTCCCATGCAACATCAACAGATTTTTTCTTACCTCTTTTCGTCTTCCCTTTTTCTCATGGTAAAAACAGACCTCGTTGTTTTTATCCTCCTCGCAGCGGGCTACAAATACTCGCCTTTACGGCTTTTTGTCCTCTCCGTTTTCTTCTTCCCCTTTTTCTCCTTCTTCCCTGCTCTTGTCGCCCTTGTTCCATTTTCTCAGATCCAAGTTGTACGGGTTTAAATCGATAACCAGTATTCTTTGATTTTGTAGATTATGACGCTGACGCCATGATTGTTAGCCACAAAAAACCGAGAAAATCCAATCATTTATGTTTAGGAGGGTAGCGATCGATTAACCGATCATACAATCACATGTTGTATCTTTTTAATTATGAAACAAAAGGTAACTTAGGGTCGCTGGAACTATTTGAAAGCAAATTTAGTCACATTACCTTGTCGATAAAGTCAATGTAATGTGTGGCGCCATGGATGAACTGCGTCCCACCTCCAGGGAATATCAAAAACTCGCCGGAAACCTTTACCCAGTTTTGGTGCCCTTTATAATCCGCCAGACTCGTGTGAGGCACATTGTGATACCAAATCTGGGGGGATCACTATTTTAGATACATACATGCAACTGATCCAGTAACGTATAAAAATGATAAATAAAAGAAATATAGATTTACTTTGTCTCTGCTGAGCGGCCACTTGATCGGTATTTTGTAACCGTCAGGAAGCGAGACGAGACACGTAGGTGGGTTCTCGGGGCAGTGCCTCTCCCGGTGCTCGAAGTGTCCTCTGCTATGCAACTTACTTATCGCCTTGTCGTTATCCAAACATGGTATGAAGTCGGCCCCAGCTGTCACGTTGCATAGCTGCCACGTGTACCCGTCCTTGTCCTTGGACGCGCGCCTCTCCGCGTCCGCCGCTTGCGTCGACCATGCCTTCTCCGACACTTTGGATTCCTTGGGAATCTCCCCTCCCGGCAACGCGTTCTCTTCGTCTGCCTTTTTCTCCTTCTCTCTTGCCTTGGATTTGTCCTCACCGCCCATCTTGTTTGGCGGCTGCTGGATCACCATTTGCTTGCTCTGTTCTTCCCGGGATTTTGTGTTTAGTTTGACTTCCTCTGGTTTCTGTTGGGATTTCAAATTGGAATCAAATTGTTGATGATGTTCCACCTGATCCTGAAAGCCTGATTGCCGTTTCTCCTTCTCTCTTGGCTTGGATTCGGGTTTCGCGGCGGTGGCGATGGTTTTTGTTTGAGGCATTGTTGTTTTGGATCGAGGGTTGGTGGATTTGTCGACGATGAAGGCGGTGACGGGATCATCCAAGGAGGAGGCATTGGTAGGGGTTTGTCTTGGGACGAGGGAGTCGGAGGTGAGCATCCAGACCCCCAAAACACACAGAGCTACGAAGCCGGCGGTGGTTAAGGTTTTGGAGTAGGATGACGAGGAGCGCTTGCCGGACCGAGATTTCCCCGGAGGAGCCATTGCTGGTATCAGATAACAATATATTCAAGTTTGACTTTGTTGGGTTACATTTGGAGAAATGAAAGAGAGAGAGAGTGAAGAAGAGTAACAGGTTAAAAGAGATGGAGAAATGGTAGTGAAAGGAGTGGTGATCCAAAAGAGACGGAGACGGAGACGGATGAGAAACATACATATACAATCATTTGGTACTTAACTGTTTTAACTGTCACTGCTTAACTCATTATTTTGAAGTTCGTGGGCCTAGTTTTTGGGCCGACCAAGTTTAATGTCTTAATATGGGCTTTGCAATCCAATCATAGGATCCTGAGTTAATTGGAATTGTATATTTGTTGGAAATGACAAGGGAGTGACTAGTGAGGATTGACGGGTTAGAGTCGGAGAAAGAGAAGGCAATGTCAGGCTTTTGGTACCCAAAATGGACCCCAAAACAAGATTCTCAAGCTTTCTATTGATCTAAAATAACATGCTTTGGAAAATTATGGGATTGAATGTGGTGCAGTTTTATAAATGCTAGGGTCCACACAATATCTCCTCTTTTGATTATTGCTTTCCTTATCTTCACACACATTCCACAGCTAGATCATTTTCTTTATTTCAATTTATTTTTCTTCAAAAAATCACAATAACGCCACAAGAAATGAAGAACACAGACTTATCAAAAAGACTTCGTGTACAATCCATGCAAACTCCTAACTAAAAAGTGAGCGAGCTATCTTATTCACATAATGTTTAACATACAAAAAAGAAACATCTCCACATTAACCTAACAATGAAATCCAATCTTTAATAATGAACTTTGCCCCATGGTTTATTTTTTGATATATATAGTCCCTCAGTGCTTTTTATCCATGCGTGGACGTTGGTATGTTATGTAATTTTACACATAATAATAAGGTGAATACTATATAGGAGATCAATTCTAAAATAAAATAACATTATGTGAAGGGTTAGTAAAATTAAATTATAAACTAATTAAACTGTTTAAATAGGATCAATCCTGGTTTATGTTGCCTGAACTATGGTTCTGGCTGCTAATTTTTTTTTTTTTTTTGTGAGTTATATCCCAACCCACGGCCACACGAGTTTGACCATGATCATGATCAGTAACTCCCGAACAACTTTTCTCGCATGTAAATTAGTTTTGGATATGCTATAAGTATATGACATTGTTTTCCAAGGAAACTTGGGTTGCATAGACGTATATTTAATATCTTTAGAGAGTTTTATCAACTATATTTTGATAACATGGGGAGAAATATAGGGCCTCAGGATGAGGTCGTGAAAAAAGAAAAGCAGAAATAGGGTATACTATTAATTCATAGAAGGTTTCTTATGATGTTTCCAAATGTATATATAAGAAACCTTCACATTCACACTCACTTACACATTGTTTTTCCACAGCCAAACAAAACCCTAGCTAGACTGCCTCTAAGTGGTAGCTCTAGTTCAAACAGTTTTTTAATTGGTTATGATGGCTTCACTTGATGCCATCCATGCATGGAAACATACAGTCATGTATTTGTACTTTCAGTTCCATATTGAATGTATTATTTTTTGAAAGTAAAGTTCACATGACAGACAGACGCACCAAGACACTGTTTGGAAGATTGATATCGCACCGGTAACGCACAGTTTGCAGCGGGCAGCTATGCTCGTATGATGTACAACTAGCCGAACATGCAAGGGCGTGAACGAGCCATTCATTAGAAACTACGGGTATTTATTTTTTGAAATAAGGAACTACGGGTATTGATTTTAGGTCGAAGCAAGGTTTAGTGTGGATTCAAAGGGAGAAATAAGGAAGAAAAAAAAAAGGACAGGTTTTTGATATTTATGGAAATCGGTAGGGTGTTTACTGGCTGGTTAACTAGAGCATTCCCTACGTTGGGCCGGCGAGATCGGTGTGTCTATTTTTCAAGCAGGCACCAGTACCGGCGGTCATCGTTCTAGCCGTTTTTCCATGGCAATGGCGCCAAACGATGTCCGGTAATAATCGGTTTGGGCCGACCACCTTAGGTTCTTGAATTGTACTTTTTATGTGGGCCGAAATCAAGACCCAAAATGTTATATTTCAGAATTCTTCGTGTGCTTCCATTTTGAGCTTTCTTTGGGTCTAAAATTAAAAGTCCAAACTAATTATAATTTATATAAAATATAAAATAACACAATGATTTTTTAATTGGCTCTATTCTACGTGAAACTGTGTTGCATTATATTTGATGAAAGGAATGTAGAAACAAAAAAGGAGAGGGGGTAGGTTTGGACTTACCTTCGAAAGCATGAACTCTTACCTGTTTCATTGATTATGGCATATATTGAAGGGCTTAAAGAATCCTGAAACCTATTTATTACGTAAAAGTTTAGTTCTATTTTCTGTCCAAAAAAAAAGTTTAGTTCTATTTAAATTGTTGTTTAGGTTTTAAGGATAATTATCTAGTAAATTACTATACTCATAGGTTTAAAGGTCAATCATGAAGGTTTAATAAATTCCTCCAAAAAAAAAAAGACTTTAAAAACGTTGTTTATTGCTACAAAAAATTGGTGCTCCTTCTCATTTAGAAAGCTGGCTCTGTCACTGTCGATCCGACCTAGTTTAACCGACGGTTTGACAACCTTCTTACTGACCACTGATATACGATATCTCACGCCTGCACCGAACTGATGGCTAGCGGTACACCCCACCGACAACACTGATACCAACTGATTACGATCGAACTTTGAACAACCTTTGAAATTGAAGTCATCAAACAAATAAATTTTAATAAAAATAAACACACCAAAAGCAACGATGGACAATCTAGCGAAATACTAGTAGGGAAAGACAAAGGGGTGTTAAATTGGTTTTTATATTTCCTTATCATGGCTATTAAGAGAATCCGTTGTGAAATCGTTCACTTATTTCATTTTTCAAAACTTCATATTTTTAGTTAGGTTATTAGTAACTGTTGCCTATTTCTTTTTGTGTTACCGTGTCTCGCTTGTTTCAAAATTTCAAGATGTCTTTCAAATTAAAATACTCCAATTTGATATTAGATAGGGTTAATTATAATTAAGTGCGTAAACATTCACTCGGTTTTAACTTAAGTGTATAAACGTTTGGTCTGACTGTTTAAACCCATTACCTTTTAAAAATTTACAACGTTAACAAATCCGTCCAATTCCATTTAGTTTTAATAACAAATGACGAACTCCCTCCTCCAAACTTTACCAGATTTATACCATTTTTTTTTATTTCTTTCTCAATTTATTATTATTATTTATTATTTAATAATATTGATATTTGTTTTATAATCCTCCAAACCCTATCGATCCAACACTTTACTCTCCCTAAATCTGAACTCTCTACATGATGACCAGTTAGCTGACATACTTATCAAGCCGCTGTTGCATCCTAGCTTTGACAAATTCTTATCCAAGTTGAACTTTGTAAAGCGGAATCAACTTGAGGGGGGAATTGATACTCTTACTTACTCTCTCCCTAATATCTCTCAAAGCAATCTGCTTTTGATATTGTGGAAAAATCTTCATCTATATTTGCTCGTTCTTATGCAACACATGTGTATAAAACTTTGAGTTTATCTCATAAATAAATCACGAAACATTTTGTTCAATCTTCTATACAATATTGATAGTGGTGTGCTAGACTATTAGACTGAAAACATTGTGATAATCAAGATCAAACTGTTGAGTAAATTTCTAAATAATAAAACGAGTTTTATCATTCAAATGAACCATCTGCTCGAAACATATAATAAAGAGTCAATTCTAAACCAATAAGATTGACATTAACTGGGTAAGATAGCAAGCCTCAGGTGTCATATCACAAAATATTGAAAATTCAGCATCTATGACTTTTTTTCTAATGAGGATCCATGAAAGCTTGATAGTAAGTACAAAGAATGAGTGCATGAGTAGTGAATATGACATGAATATGAAGGATGAGATGAGTTTGAAAGTAGCGATTTTCCTTCAAGTAGTCATGAAATGAGTGGGTTGAGGCGGTTAGATGGTATAGAGGGGGCCAAGTGGGTGGTCACAAGACGTGTGTATCCTCATGAAATTAAAAATCCTTCTAAACAAAAGTCAGTTAACTTTCTATTTATCTAATATACCTCTATAATCTGCTCCCTATTATGTGCATTATTCTCAAAAACCCTAGTTTCATCTGATGGGCTCCAATATTTTTCTCTTTTTTTCAAAAAAAAAAACTCCTAATCTCATTTTAATGGGTTATTTTTGAAGTTATTCACTTTCATAAGGATGAATGATAATCGTTACTCTATATTATTTTTATAGCTTGATACTATATTTAGGTTAATAAAAGATGGTTTAGCCGTAAGTCCATCAAAACAAAATCAATTGTAAATGAGAACAATGCACGGTTTGTATCGACGTTTTCAAGATTTTCACATACTCCAAGCACCTAGACAAAAAGAAAGCATTTGACGTAAATTTTTCTCTTAACTCTTATTGGGAAATCGACGCTTGAAACCTTTTTTTTAATGTAAGGTCAACCATTTAATAACACATGATAGGTAAAATGAATAAAAAAATTCTCTCATATTTTGTTTTATGATTGGTTTGTAGTAGAGTTTGCTTCAGCTCCTTTAATTTTACTATTATACATTTAAAAACTTATAACCTATACAAATATTTTCACTCATAATTTTAAAGCCCACTTGAACTTACTTGGTGTAAAATTCTCTTCTTACTACTATCCTTGCTCATTAATTATCTAACAAGTAGGACCCTATTTCACTTGTAGACGCATGACATCGAATTCGTTGTTTAGGAGACTTAATTAAACTCTGAAGGGAGACCAATAATATCCACGAAAACATCATTACAGAATAAAACAAAAGGAGTTGAAAATCATAAAGTGGTTATCAAGTTGAATCGAGGGGATTGATTTGATGAAGCATAAAACTTGTACACCCAAAGACTGCCTAATTCAATGACCTCAGCACCCATCACAAAATAGTTACAAGACATTTGACAGTTCCTTCGATCGAATGCGTATTATGTTTTGGGTGTCGCATCACAATAATTATTAGTTCATAATAGTGCCCTCATATGGATTAGGCACAACAGATGACAAGTCAATGGCCCTAAGCATCCTTTTTAAGCTAGACCATTAGTGTGGTGGGGTGACAACAATCAAGACAAGCTATACCGTAACTATGAGTCTATGATGACTACACATGGATGTCAAGATATTTGACCTTTCCACTGTGAAGATCTGTAAATCATAAAAATATAATATAATAAATCTTTTTAAATCGTTTTTTTGTTAAATAAAGTAATCCTTTGGTTGGAGAGGAACTTGCTCTTTAAAGCGAAAGGTGTTTCATTCCTACCCTCAACAAAAATAAATCAATGTGGAGGTTTTTATTGAAAGGTGATAACTTGGGCTCACCTATCCGGGGTACACAACAGTTGTGAAGAAAACCCTAGAAAGTATCTTTTTTTGGTAGTGACCGAAAGTCACAATGAATCAATGATGTGTTTATTTAAATAAATGGAGTAATTTGGCATTAGAGTCCCGTGAATGGTACAGAGTTTTCATGTAAATTCTCAATTATTAATGGATGAACTAGGCTTTTTATGGATATGGTAATTGAGCGACCTGTCCTACTTGTAGAATGCTTAGCTATATATTATTAGATTTACCGTAAACAAAATGATATATAGTTTTCATGTAAAAACCATGCCTTATCATAAAAACCGAGAACCAATATGGACTCTTGGACCTTAATTAATTTACTATTACCATCCGTCCTGCATTTTGGACCGTTAGATGAACTGATCTAACGGTTTAGATTGATTCTCAGTTTCTATAATCCACTAAACTATGAATCTTGAACCATTAAACCTTAAACTTTTTAACATTTACACTAAATGTACATGTTCCAAAGTGTTAATTTTCAAGATCTAAAGTATTATTGTTCTGGTTCTACATTATTAGTATTTAGGTTCCAAAGTATGAATATTAGGGATCCAATTCTTTTGTGCTTAGGTTCCAAATTGTTAGTCTCGTTTTAGTTATATATTTTTATTTAAAATTTTCAATTAATACTTTTAGTTTAAATTAAACGATTCGAGTCAAAATGAATCTTTTAACATTTATTCAATTATATATTTTTATGAATATAAATATAAATAAAATAATTTTTTTAAACATTTATATTGAAATTGAACGAAATCAGAAATAGAATAGATG
>JAYMSW010001816.1:0-15231 GCA_036897725.1 Erodium texanum | reverse complement strand
CAAGCGGAGGCATAAGGGTATATCTCCGGGAGGTCAGGGACTCCCAAGCCAAGGCCAGAGGGATACCCTACAAGAAGAAGAAAAAGAAGAGAAGTTTAGTCACCAAGCGCCCCTCCGATCATCACCATGATAACAACAATAACTCAAGCTCAAGCTTTGCTATGCAGTAGTAGTGAGGCAATTTTGAAGCAAGAAAATGGTAATTAATTAATTTAATTCTTCTTCTATTCTATTCTTGTCTTGTCTTGATTGTTTGTATGAATTATTGTGTTTATGATATATCTAGGCAAGAAATTTAATTTTGTGGGTAGCTTCTTTTGATGCTATAATATGGGAATCTAAGAAAGAAAAGAGGTTAAAATGTGTCAATTCAAGTAATTATCTTGATATGTTGAAAGGTCAAGAAGTGAGAAAACGTTCACGGTAAAACCCTAGGTGATGAGACAGAGTATGAGAAGGAGAGAGAGAATGGAAACCCTAATTTAGAATAGTGGTAATTACTTTTAGGAGACAAAGATAAATTTACCTTGTACCTTAATAATAACTTTATACCTTAACATCTCTGTCACTCCTACATTGCTTGCTTGCTAGCTACTTACAACATTATTTGCTGTGATAATAACACCAAAACTAAATGAAGAATTTCCACACACATTCTCTATCTCTGTCATGCAAAAATCATAGTACTTTCTTTCATGCAAAATCAAATATAAGATATCTTGTTCAGATGTAACTCATGTTTTCTCCTTGAAGTCCGTGTTTCTTCTCCACCTTAGAAATAATTTGTAGTGTTTATTTATATTTTGTTTGACTGATAAAAAAAAAAAATAAGTACCATCTTGTTCTTGATTTGCTTGGAATGGACAAGATACATATATATGAAATGTTTGCTTATTATAATGTTTGGTTGACACTTGAGTTGACAAGTAAAAAAAAAACATGTTCCTCTTAGATATTTTGAAGACCCCATAAGCAATAACAATTATACTTGTATATGGAGATTTTGTCTCTAATTTTTTAATAGATATGCAATATTGACCTTTATATGGATAATGCTACTCTATACGTGTAATTGACCACTCACTGAGTATTTCAGAAAAGAAAAAAAAACCACTCACTTGAGGGGTTGCTCAGGTAGCTTAATTAGTTAGTTGTTTCCTTATCGCATCAAGACAGTGCTTGATTATGGCATCAAATTATTAATTAAACTACCTCATCAAAATGATATCATTCAATCATTTATGTTGTTGGTTTGAGACTATATGTATAATCCAAATTTCTTTTATCAATATTTGTCTACTAAACAATAAATGATTTGTTTTTCTGAAAAACAAATATATATTGCTTTAATTACGTATTGTTGTTTCAGGCCTTTGAATAATTTCCAAGAGTACTTCTCGGGATGAGCGCTATTTGCATAATTGGATACATGTCGATGCATATTGTTGGATACTCTTTCCATGGCCCTCAAGTTCTTGGCCTCTTATATTATATATAAATGGCTCAAGAGCTGTAGTTAATGTTGTTTAAAATTGAGAACCAGAGAATTGAAGCTTGGGGTTGGTGATAGAGAAAAACATATGGTCATATGGGGTAAGTTTCCTTTTTGAGTAAGTTTCCTTTTATGTTGAAGTTGCAAGTATAATATGTTTTCAAGTTTAATTAATCATCACATTAAACATTGTTCTATTACATGTATAAATTGAAGGTAGATTGATGCAATTATTACTACAATTTCCCAAACTTCTCTTGCATGATTGCTTGAAGAAATTCCATGCATGCAAGCTTATTACATACGTAATGTATTTGTTTTTGAATTGCATACATGTACATATTGAAGCATGCATGGTTGATTATATACTACATGTCTATTTCATATATGAGTAAGTGTTTGAAGATTTGGTTCTATATTGGCATATGTCAACTATGATATAGAATGATATAATTTATATGAAGTGTTTGATTATATAGAGAAAATCTAGCTGGCCCTTGAAATGGTCAAATGCATATACGAGAGATATTGCTTAGGAGAAGTTAACAATATATAATGAAGATATATTTGATTTCCAATTCAAAATTCAATGTGCTATACCCACTTACATAATGTGATGTCCCACCTATTTCAAGTTTTATTTGTTATTGTATTTTTCATTGGATTCCTCTTTGCTAAGTCTTTAGGATCTTTGACTTAATCACCATGTCTCCTCCATTTATTCAATTATTTAAATCTTCTTTCTAGGCATAATGTATCATATCTAAATGTACCTTATAAAAATATGTGTTTGTGGGGAGTGACAAAATAATTGAATGATACATATGTATGTTTAAGAATCTGGGTAAATATTTGTGAATGAATGTATGAATATGAATAAGCATAGTATTGAGTCTTCTAATTAATATTTTCTTATAGGTATAATTTAGGTTTAGTTTTCTTAATCTAGTTAGTAATCTTTTTGGATTCATATTTTCTTCATAAAAACCTTAATTTTTAGCCGTTTTTTCCATCATAAAACAATATTTTGTTTTTCTAAAAATTGGTTTTGGAAGACAATTACTTATTTACTCTATCAAACATAGGAAATTTCCCATAAGTCTTTTCATTACATAAGAATTGTAATGAAGCATTTAATCATTTGAAAACTATTAAATAATAACAAAATTTTCAATTAAAAGATATTATTAGATGACCAAGTCCAGCTTAATCAAAATTCAAGTTAATAGTTAAAGGTTCTATTATAGTTTTATACTCTAATATAGTCTTTCAGGAACGGGCTTTTTTACAGGTTTGGATATGACAAATTAGATAAATAGATATTCTGAAAGGAAAGATTCGAACTCACATCGGTGAAGAACCATGCTCTCATATTATATTAAATGACCAAAGTCAACTAAAAACTAAAATTGGTCATTGAAGTATGGACGAAAAAAGTTATTCGCTTTGTTTATATATGTAATCCATGGAGAGATTAATTTCTTCATGTCCTATAAGGACTTAAGCGTAATATAGTATGAACTAAATCAACTTACAGATATGAACTACATTGTAGTCGCAAGTTGAACTAAATTTAAAAGTAATGTAATTTTTTATATCAAAAAAAAAGTAATGCAATATTAAGCTTGGGCCGGTAAATTTATACATTCCAAATCATGTATATGCATAAATTATAATATATGGTTTCATTTCAATAATGAACCACTAACAATATTCAAGTGTAAGAGTAAAACTTAGGGAGGACTTGCCCTATAAATTGACAATCACGGATTCAGGTTAAATTTGTCTGTTATTGAAACAAAATGGATCATCAAGATAAACATGATATTAGAGCAGTATAATTTTTCATATGAGATCGATTCAAACGTATTCTAGTAATAAAAATTTATTCAATCTAGATAAAAACATATCAACATTAAGATAATTCGATTACATTAGTTACTTAATTAACAGTACGTATAACAACGTCACATTGGTTAAAACTGAAAACCAAATCATGGACTGCTCTTTCGTTAATCAAGGCAAGTTATCAATTCGACACGGGAAATGACAGTTGCAGGCTGTGTCACTGAGGCACAATGCACCGGTGGTACTGGGGTTAAAATTCTTACACGACTGAAGGCACGTTGGATTGGTACACCCCTGAACTGATATAACTCGATGACAGTCTGCTAGTGCACCTATACATTTAACAGCACGTTGTCAACATAAACTACCTTCAGTTACAAATGTTTCGTTAAAGAACAAAAAAAAAGAACCGTATAAAAGAAAGAAACAAACCATGAGGAGCAACAAGGAGAAGGAGACAGAATGGCGGAGACAGAGATCTTGTCCATGTTGATGTCCGGTAAGAATTGTTTTGATCTATACAAATGTAGGAAGTTTCGTATTTATAACTACAAGCCTCAACAAGAGAACATACATTTAATATTACATGTTCGAAGTCAATAGAAAAACACGTAACTGATGAGACATAACTCACATAAGTTGTTAAAAAAGACGGTAACAACAGCATTGATTCAATCAATATCGTTCATTAAATGGTTTCATAAAAATAAACGCCAAATCTCTCTATGTATCCGGCACTTTTCTTTGTGATGAGTGCCACCTTGCTGCATATGCGGATCCGTGTGGAAAAGCCTAATCCAGAAGGTTACGTAGTAACGGTCACTTGATCTCTTATGTGAAGTTGTCAAAGTATAATTAATTTTTTGGATTTAAAGCAACTGTTTCCATACTTTGTATATTGACCATGATTTATAAGAACATTATGTAAACTCTGTATCATGTAAAGTTGTCAAAGTACAATTAACTTCTCGGACGTTTTCCTACTAACACATTATATAAACTCTGTATTATGTAAAGTTGTCAAAATACGATTAATCTCCTAGATTTAAAGTCGTTGTTTTTATGTCTGTTATTAACCATGATTTACAAGAACATTTAGTGAGAATAAAAGGGTTAAGTATGAGATATTATATTGTTCAAGGAACCTTAGATGTTGTCAGAGAAAAGAGTCATCAACAAGAATGTTCTAGTGTATTGAAGATTCTTATCTAAGACTTGTATTATTTAATGAAGTGAGATATTAAGTTATTTGAGGAATTGTAGAGGTTGTTAGAAGAAAAAGTCATCAATAAAAACATTCTAGTGCGCTAAAGATTCTTATCTTAAGACTTGTATTATTTAATATCATGAAGTATATGCCTAACCAAATGCAAAGGGACTGGAGTAGGCTACCATGTAACAAAGACTTGTCTTGACTTTTTTAGAACAAGGTTTGAGCAAAAAAGCAATGATTCAGAACACTTTCATTTTACACTGTTTTGGAAACCCAGTAGTTGAAAAAGAGAGAAATAGATACTCAGATAAAAGCCAGTAAACAAATCATAACCTAGTAGTCAAGAATCAAATCAAATCACGACAACAATATAAATCTTTAATCCTAAGAAAGATAACCCAATCATTCAAGTGATTATACATAATTCATGTGTAGAGAACCTACCTCATTTGGACATCCAATTCAGAAAAAATAAACACGCATAGCAGAGTGATTATACATAATTCATGTATAGTGAACCTACATCTTTTGGACATCCAATTCAGAAAAATTAATCGCTCATAGCAGGATTGTATTGGCACAAATATGCAGTGCAACAGAGAAAGATGAAGCTAGGTGTGCATTCAACATTGAACAAAACACCTCAAGACAATTTCATATATGTATAGCTGCTTTCTCTAACAATTGGACATGAGTACACATTGAGAGGATATACAACATCTATAGTAGAAAACCGAGAACCCTTAACACAGCACATACATATATATCCACATAAACACGATAATGGCAAAAAAAGACACTACTCACACGCCAGCTTTGTGCCGAAGCTGGAAAGGCAAATTGCAAATGCTTGGAAGGCTGACAAGGGTTGCCGATAATCCATGGTGAAAGTATTGTCCCCGACCTTTCCAAACTGTAGGAGCACTGTCTCCTCGTCCCCTATTCCACCAGGCTGGCTCTGGTCAACGGTTGCAACCAACTGAAAGTTCTTCACCGATGCTACAGTCACCCGGCCATGGAAGTTCAAGCACCAGCACTGTAAATGTTCATGCCACCTCGGGGCCTTGTTTCTCAACACTGTTTGTCCTGATCCAGCAACCTCTGGTGTCTTCATCTCTGGGTTGGCTAATAAACAGGGACACTTGAGCAAGCACACCATCCTCCTAGGACCTCTGGATTTAAGGAGGTTAAATTTGTAAGCAACTCGTCCAACCTCAAAGTTGCCTGCAGGTACTTGAGGACTTATTTGCTTGCTTGCAAACCGACGACTCGATCTGCTGCTTGAAGGCTTTGCACCGTTGTGTGGGGCCTCACTGTCATAGATTGTAAAGTTTGTGCCAAGGAAGTCCGAGCTGTCAACAATTTACAAAGCAATGTCACAACGCATCCATAAGTTGTAGGCTAATCTTCACATTAGCCTACTCTAGTTTGTTCTCTCTCTAAACTAAACTAGGGACTAATTTAATGCATACAACGCATAATGTTACGTCACCATCAAGACCAAAGTGCTTCAACCTTAACTAATGATGATAGGAAGGATGTACCTTAATTTCCCAAGGTAAGCATTACTTCCTTGAGACAGATCATCTGCATCAAGTGATATGATATACTCACTATGAGCACCATGCCTATACCCCCGTGCTGCCAAGAGAAACTTTCCCTTGTCCGTGAATGCTGGGAGCAAAGAAAACACCGATGAGACTACAACAACAAATATTGTTCAAGAGAATGATAATAATGCACCATTTAGTTCAAAGATTCATCCTAGAAACAACTACAATTCCATTTGTTGTTGCGATTATCTGCAAGCTAATTTTTTTTATCATCATTCCAAAAGCTAACATGCATGAGGTAGTCCAACTACACAAGGGACATATCATCAAATGGTTAAGGCACTTTTTCTTCTTTTCTTTTCTAGTTGAAGGCGCCAAAGTATATTATCCATCGCTACAGCTTTGAATGATACATACATAAATAAACAGCTTTGTAAGACCAGAGATGTAAGCATATGGCAACTCTTCAATGACTTGTGTGTACAAGTCAAACTCATACTAAGTGAGTCAATTTGTAATTATTCACATTTTCGTTGAAAATAAGAGGTCTTGCCCAGTTGCCCCCTTATTTTCAATACTCATAGTTAAAAATCATGATGTCACCCGATCAAACTACTATAGCAGCAGAAGGCAACAAATAGTTCGACTGTGAAAGGCAGAAAAAAAAAACTAGAATATCTTACAAGGTGTAAGTGCAAGATACAGGTAAAAGGTTGAGGTCTTCTTATTCCGTCTAATGAGGCATTGGTGAGGTAAATCAAGCGGTCCGGGCTGCAATGAACACAAATATATGATAATCAATACCACATGCAACACTCTTGTATAGAGCTCATTACATAACTTAGAAGTAATTGAACATACACATTAGAGTAATTAAGCTTTTAGCATCATAAAAAATACACATTCAAATCGATCATTCCTCAAATGAAAAAGACATTAAGGACAAAAACATTCAAAACAATTAAAACCATTAAAATCTAGTTTACCAATAACAATACAATTCAGAACAGCAGTACCAAAAATCTCAAAACAAATTTGGAAATTTATCTTCTAAGAAATGGCAAGCATCATCTGAAACCCCCAAAAATTACCAAAAGAAAAACCCATAACCCTTCATTCCTCAAACATAACTGAATTTTTTTGGCAAGCTCAAACCTCACAAAAATCAATTAAAACCTTAAAATTGCAAAAATCCAGATCGATTCAAATTAAATTTTGCGCTTTAGAGGAAAAAATTAACCTGCTTGAGGCAAGAAGGAAATGTGATTCTGCCGCTACGGACAGGGGACCTCACGATCTCCCTGGTGACGTCTCTCCAGCGCTTGCAGACACACGCGCAGGACACCACGCTCCGGCGGTTCGGCCACCGGTCTTCGCTAGCCTCCACTCTCTGAATAATCTCCGCCAGGAGCTCCGGCAGCATGGTGGCCCAAGACTTGCCATTCTCCGGCGCCGCACCGGCCCGCCCCGGGTCCGCCTCAGCAACCCGATCCTGGTCCGAAGCCTTGCCGGCGTTGAGCTCCTTGAACGATCTCGAGAACCTTCGGGAGAAGAACGATCTCCTCAGAGACATGGTGGTTACGGGTTCACTGTCATGAAGAGAGAGAGATACAATCAGAAAATAGAATGGCTTTTTAGAGAAGCGAGAGAGAAAGTGGGTTGCGGTGACGGGCTGTGACCGGAAGGTCGTGACGAGTGACAGGTGTACGGCGGAAGATGATAGTTTAGTGAGTTTGGAGGTCTGAGATTAAGGAGCAAATATTTTATTTATTTGTTTTCAAAATAGTATTTTGTTATATTCATAAAAAATAGCAGAAAAACCCGGGAAGCTCTCTGGAGGTTGGAATTGATGGGTGTGTTTCAGAATTGAGCAAAAAGGCCAAGAAAAAAAATGGCAGAACCAGGTTTCTGACAATCTCACCGGAAACCGCCATCAACGGACAAAAAATCAGCAGCTAGTTCGAGATTCAGGGACAAAGGTTGAACCCAATTCCAGGTTTAGCCCTGCAAGTTGGTAAGAAATACTCTTTCTTGTTCTATTCAATGTTCAATGCCATTGTTCTTCATAAAAGTTGTTGATGAACAATATTGGTTGGCTCTTATGTTGAATTCAAATTTTCTGGGTTTTATGCTAAAAACAGAAGAGTTGTTAGGTGAATGCTTCATTTTTAATTTGGGAATTTAAATTTCTTGTATTTGTTTATGAAATTTTATTGCACATTTTTGTCGTTGACTTGCTATCCTCCATTGTTAGGAGACTGGTAAGAACTTTCCTCTCTTCTATGGATAGTAAAAATTGGTACTTTCTTCGCATTAGGTCGCAATGAGAGATGAATTTGTAAAACCCATTTGCCACATTTTGTGTATGTGTATGTGTAGGTGCATTTTGTGGCTGTTGTTGAATTGCTCAAGGGACATTCATATCCAACAAGTTTTAAGAACCAAAGAAAAATAATCATACCTCTCTTTTGTTGATTTGAATTGTTCATGTTTTGGTCTCAAGGCCCAAGTTTGTCAAGAGCAAGCTTGTCAATGGAGAATCTGATATCACAATCTTCCCGGTGAGTCAATTATGAAGTTGTGATTCAGTATTGAGCTCAATTTAATTGTTTTTTGAGCAATGGGACTATGTTTTTCTCTCCCTTACCGGCAGGTTCATCTTTGACGATAAATAACGATGATGATGCTCAGAATATGGTAAAAATGGATCTTTTGATTCAATTCTTAAAAGTTTTAGCTTAGTCCTCATTGAGTTATATCTCAGTGCAGGACCAACAACAGTCCAATGATGATTCTTCCAAAAGGCTCTTTATCTTTTTGATTCCAAGTGTAGTCTTGCTTCTTGTTCTCTTCGTTGCCTTTATCTACTTCTGTAGAAACCATGCTGTGGTAGTCTTAGCTCCGAGGAAGACTGGCCTGACTGGCCCGTTGCAGAAAGCATTTGTGACAGGTGAGTTTTTGCCTTTATCATAATGCTACTTTTGCTGGTTTATTGATTTGGAATCATCGATAAGAAAAATGAACTTGATTGCATTTGGATACATACAGGGGCTCCTAGACTGAACCGGCCCGAGCTTGAAGTTGCCTGTGAAGATTTTAGCAATATTGTTACAAGGCTTCCTTGTTGCATAGTGTATAAAGGAACTCTGTCAAATGGTGTTGAGATTGCCGTTGCATCAACAACGGTTACATCTCTTAAAAAATGGTCAAGGCATGCTGAAGAAGCATTCAGGGCGAAGGTATTTGTTTAATTCATTTGGAAAATTATATGTTTAAACCCTTTTCTCTAACTTGTTATATGTTTTGACTGGAGCCATTTTAGATAGATAAATTGTCATATATAAACCATAAGAACTTTGTGAATCTACTGGGGTACTGTGAAGAGGACGACCCTTTCACGAGGATGATGGTGCTCGAGTATAGTTGTAACGGAACCCTTTGTGAGATTCTCCACGGTACATTCTCTGTCAAAAAACAATGAACATATCATTTTTTTTTCATGTTCGATTCCTTGTGTGGTTTAACATTAACTGATCTTTTAAGGAAATAATCAAGATGAACATCTCGACTGGACTACTAGGGTGAGGATCATCATGGGCGTTTGTTACTGTCTCAAGTATATGCATCACGACGTGCCTAATCGTGTTGCAGTAATGTCCAGCCTCATGTCGTACGATGTTTTTCTGACAGATGACTATGCCGCTAAGGTATCACATGATTTGTGAAACTAGCAAGAGTTTTGCATAATTACATATGGCAAATATGTTTTCAGGTCACAGCCACATGTTTCTGGTCGGATATCACATCCAGGGCAGAGATTCCAGACAATGATGATCCCAACCAATATGATCTACAACCAGAGCCGAGTCCCAAAGACAATGTTTACAGCTTTGGATCGTTAATGCTCGAAATTATATCGGGCAGGCTCCCGTTCTCTAACCAACATGCAAAGCCCCTCTTGTGCTTGGTAAAGTTCATTTCTCCGTCCACACATTTATTAGAGGAATGACAGTTCACTACCATAAATTTTAAGCGTAACACTATACTGTCCTAGATTACCAAAATTTAACACTTAACTACCTCAACTTTACAAAGCGTTACCCTTAATTTTTAGTTATTTTTGGCTAATAGTGTAAGTAAATGTAATATCACTACCCTGAACTTTTAGTTATTTTTAGCTAACAGTGTAACTAAATGAGAATTCAGGATAGCGAGGTATTGTTACATTTTAAAATTTAGGGGAGTGATTTGCGAAACATACGTTGTTTAGGGTAGTAATTGGCATTTCCTCTATTTGCAATTTTTTGTTCTTTAGGAGCAAGATGAGGGTTACTTGGAAGACAAGGCGAAACTATGCACGATTATTGATAGCTCGCTCAAAACCTACAAGGAAGAAGAGTTAGGGGCGCTATGCGAAGTGATCTTGGAATGCGTAAATGAGGATCCGAATCAGAGACCGAGCATGATGGACATAACAGCGAAGCTAAAGGGAGTGATACCAATAACGCCGGCCTTGGCAACCCCAAAACTCTCTCCCCTTTGGTGGGCTGAGCTTGAGGTCTCCATGGAAGCCATTTAAAGTGCCTTCTTGTAGTTTACATAACTCCATCATCAACAGGAACCATGGATCAAACAATTTTACTGACATCAACAGTATATGTAGGTCACAGAATCTCAGTTTCCTCGATACAAAAGTGCATATATCAATGTGATAGAATAGTGGCAATACATAACACATAATGTATATACATTACAAATTTGTAACACGGTAAAGTGAATTGGTGTTAGCGTAATTAAGCGTAAACCTCACTACGTTTTAAGTCAATTTTAGGGTCAATGCCATGGCGGCATTCATCTTCAAGGGCCACAGTTAGCATTTCCGTGCAGAACTGATCATCAGCCTTCAGCCATAACGCCTAAACAATGAGGCAACAATTAGAACGTCAAAATGAATCGAAAGAAATGGTTGATTTATGTTATAAGCATACAGATAATGTTTGATTTCTTACCTTGTGATAGTACGTAATTGCAGCAGTGAAGTTGTCCTGCACAAATGAGAAGGGACTATCAAAAAACCCAATATGGAACTCATTGACAAAATCTCAAAACCAGGGCATTAATATCGTTGAAGAAATGTGTGGAACGGATTATGTACCTGCAAATGGTAAGTGTATGCAAGACCCGCATAAGTGCTCACACTTTTAGTTGACAAGGTAAGTGCTTTCTCATAGTATGAAATAGCTTCATGGTACATCCTGATAAAAAGTAGGTTCCCATATTTAGATAAGCAAAGACATATATCTTAAATATTCCTATTAACACTCTCTTCATCCAAAATAAGTCAATTTTAGCAACATACTTCAATTTTCTGAAGGCGTGAGCAAGATTAACCACAGTCGGTTCCCACATTTCACTTAAAGGTGACGGAATGTGAGCCAAAGTTTTCTCAAACCACCACACGGATTTGTTGTACCTGAAAGTGATTCAAAATAAAGATGTTTATCAAAATGGCTTTCATATATATGGCCTAAACTCAAGTAACTGTAAAAACTTTTACAAAAAAAAATAACATGTTTACTCTTTCATATTATAAGCAAAATAAGCATGTTTGCCATTACAAAATCTGTAGTAAAAAATATGGAGAGGAACTTGGTTAAAAACATATGCTTACTCTTTCATATTATAAGCAACAACTCCAAGTTCATTATATACAAGAGGATCTGATGGACAAATCGTCTTCGCCTGCATAAAAAACTGGGGAAAAAACATGTTAATTTTTTTGCAGCACCATAAAATCAGAAGTAAAACTCAAAATATAAATGATAGTGAACCTAACTCTAATTTCCAGTCAAAACAAAATTGTGTTACCCTTGCAATTGAACCATATATTTTTCAACGGAATCATCTGAATCTCTGAACCTATTAAAGAATCAATGACAATCTGTACATGCTTATTAAAAAAGCACCTGTTCAGCAAGCTTAAAGCTATGAGTCCGCATGTACTCCATTCCAATATACAAAGTTGGTAAATGGCACCTGTATGAGCATTATCAATTTTAACTTAGTAGAGAAGAAGAAGGTTCATAACCAAAAAAGAAGTGAGCAGTTCAATTAATATGAAACTAAGAAAGAAGACTATGGTAAATTAATACACGAATTACCCTGGAAATAAACGAGCAGCTGTCCGGTATGCAGACATTGCTTGATCGCCTTCTTCTTGAGCAGCATAAGCATTTCCATAACCTATCCATGCTGGTGGAAACTTTCCATCCAGACTTGTCGCTTTGCTGTAAAATAGCATAAATTCCATAAGAATCATTTGTGGGACTGTGTAGGAAGTAATTCCAAGCTAATTACTTTTAGGCAACAAGAGAGACAGATTAGCCTCTTTCACATTCAGGCTACTTTCCACAATATTCTATGGTGTATACCTAAAATAGCGACGCGATTGGTCATACTTCTTGATACAAAAGTAATAGCAGCCAACAGCAAACCAGGTCAAAGCACTGAAAACAGATTAGCCCATAAGTTACCAATTTAATAAATAAAAGCACAACAGCATTAAATCTTAAACCTTGAAACAATACAATAAGTTAATAACATGAACTCACGTCTGAGGATAATCCTTTACTAAATTGCATGCCAAAAGATAGAGCTCGTTCGATTGCCCAAGCTCCATGGCAGCTGCTAAATGCACCAATGTAGATTTCAAATGGAAAGGGTCCTTCTCCAGCAGTCTGCAAAGCACGAAAATAAGCTCAGGTTAGTTAACTAGTTTCAATTGAGAATATTAGCTATATACTAAGCTTAAGCACTTTAACTTACATAGAAGTTAGTTCAAAGCATTTTTGATATTCACCACATTGATGGTAGTATTCTGCTTTACATGCCAACAGATCGGTGTTGTTTTTCATCGTCCGCATGAAAGATAGATCTGAGGGGCTACTGCCACGACTTTCTTCTTCAAGTTCTTTGAATTTGGATTCTACAACATTCTCTTTGTCATACTGAAGAAATGTTTAAATAAACACAAACGAACAAAACAAAACCCAGTTAGTGAACATTAGACAATACCAAGGAAGTCAAACCAATAAATATTCAAACTGGAGATGCAACCACCTTCTTTATCAAACAGGAATAGAATGAAGCTAGCCATCCATCTTCAGGACCAAATTGTAAGGACGAAAGTAAACTTGATTCTGCAATTTAATAGAAAATCTGAAACTAAGAACTTGATAATTTCAACCACCTCAACTATATAATCCAATAGTGATTAATCTGAAATGGAAAGGATGGACACACAAGAAAAAATTTCTGATAGATTCATAATTTTATGGAATGATACATGACTAGAACATCATTCGAACTTAATCACATCAGTTGTGAGGCCTCTTACCCTCCTCACAAGTGAGCATGTGGTTTTCAATAAGACATTCCAAAGCCTGGCAAACAATCAAAATACAAAAATGAGAAAGCCCTTCATCATCATATCACAAATATGAAACTTATGGAAGTTTATCCAATAGCTAAGGCAACAAATACATGACAAACGTAGCCTTACCGAAAAATAAACAACCAAACAAATAACTATATAAAAACTAAGATATGAAAATTTCAGCCATTATCAAGGGAACCCATGTGTATTGAAAAGTTTAAGGACAAGAAATTGAATATATATACCACACATTATAATAGCCAAAGCAGTTAAATGGACAAATTCTTGAAACATAATAAGAACAAAGGTGCAGTATACAGCTTGTACCTCATAACATAAAGGATCAGCTTTAACTGCAGCTTTGTACCTTAAAGCATCAAAGAAGAGCATGTTTAAAGGAGCTTTCCAGTCAATATATGAATCATTCAAAAGAAAGAGGTTAAAGAGTAGACCCAATTTAGCAAAATGATAGGAAAACAAACCATTGGCGAGCCTGAGCACGATTTTCAAGTGCTTCATATGCTTTTCCTCTTAAAAAGCATATTGCTGAGGATATCTGTCAGGAGTTGGGAAAATTGGACTTGCATCACTCAATTTATTCATCAAAAAGATAAAAAAGATAAGAAATTCACTGTCATAGATTATAACATAACGTTCATAACAATGTTAGCTAGAAGGAAAAGAATGATGCAAATGCTCATATATATCAGCACCATTAATGATACGAGTTTATTTGTGTAAGGAAGATTGCTTACGTTGATCTCACGATCTTCACCATCTTTGTCTAAGTACATGACATGGGAGTCCTTTGTATCATATATATTTCCTTGCTCATCTACTTTAGCCTCACCAAGCATTGATAGGCATTGATCCCATTCCTTCAGTTCTTCCTGATTATACACATGAATTTGGAAGAAAAGAAAAAGACTTAGCAAAATGCAAGTCACATTCAATAAAAAAGAGAGAAACTTATACCATAACAACTATGGATGAAAATTTGAAAGTGTTTGTAAATACTTGAAAGCTAGCAGCCACCTTATATGTATATTTCATGTCCTGTGGACTTCTTCACTTATACATAAAAAATCAAAAGTATTGGTGTCAGATATCCTACTTCTGGATCAAAATATTCTAAGAGATGGTCACTGTTAAAGATTGTAGATGCACTAATCGACTCATGAAAGAAAAATCATGACATACTTAACAGGCCACTAGAATAATCTATTATACTTGCTCGAGTCAGCAAACTGTTGTTAGGTTAATATGTACGCCATCACATAAATACCATAAGTAGCACTCTACCATTATCACTAAAAACACTCAACATCCCCTAAAATCTGGCCTGCTCCTAAAAGCTTCTACCTTTAATTCTTTGATTGGTGAAAAAAAGATTATTGTTTTTGTGGGTCTTCATCCACAACCTCAATTGTTAACAAATTTTCATTTTCATAATATAATCATTACAGGAACACCCTATGAGAAGGTAAATTCAAATCACAGTAAGGAAAATAGCAAATCAAGCTTTTTTATATATCAAAAACTACAGCATAAGAATAGGGCCAAAGCAGAGACTATTAAGAGGAAATCAAAACTGAAAATTGGGGGCGTAGAGAAGAGAGGCATGCCAGGCATTTGGCAGCTAGGTAACGGAATCGGAGGTCGCGGAGCACGATCTTGGAGGCGTTGAGGA
>JAYMSW010001815.1:0-15235 GCA_036897725.1 Erodium texanum | reverse complement strand
CTTTGGCCGGCTGGAGACGAGGCACGACCAGATCTGGCCACGGACAGCCAAGGCACGACCGGCCGAGGCCCAACCCCCTGTCTCTCTCTTCTACCTCATCGTTTCTTGCTATTGATCTACCGCCAGTTTTCCCGAGCACCAGCGACAACCGTCTCAACCGCCCCTACCACCGTCAGATCTGGACTATATGGGTGGTTTCTGTCGGCATAGTGCCGTTGGCCCAAATCAGGCTTAGGAGGATATGGGGTGCCCGATCTAGGCAGCCCAAGATCTAGAAGACGGCCAAGGACTGTCACGACCAGGTCGCCTAGAGCGAATGCAACCGACATGAGAATCGCTTGTGGGTGTGGTAGACTGGTACCGAATTAGTGTAATTAGGTTAGGTTAGTGTTTTTAGGTTTTGGTGCTAATTGTGTCTTGTTAATCTACCAGCTTTGTTTGAATATATTTTCCCCAAGTCTGGGTAGTTCAGTTTTATCGTATTGACGATCTAGGATCTTACATAACTATGTAAGGGCAAGTGCTCAGTACAATTATCTGATATCATATATATATTTCTGTTCGAAACATATATATTGTTGAGGTAATCTTTTTATCAAAAAAAAAAAAAAAAAACCTAAATATGATAAGAGAGGCACGTTATTAGAGATGGGTTTATATATGCTATTATTGTGTTGACATAAGAAGAGTAGTACACACAGTGAAGTAGTACAAAACTATCAATTACCAAATAGACAGCGAGAACAGTTGTACTTGAGTTAGGCTGAGACAGAGAGCGATGTACATAGATTGATACATGTCTCTATTCATTTCATCCATCCCAACCTGCTTCCCCACTTCCTCTCTCCTCTTTTCCACACATTCACTCACTAACAGCAATGCCTGACTTGTATTCATATTTCATTCACGAGGTGTGACACAATTTTATTTATTTATTTATTTTTAAGCACATATTTTCTTATTTATAAAACATGGTTGAAGTGTAATGAAAATAATAATAAAAACTTTTTTTTATAACTTGTATTATATATTAAAAGATCAGTGTAATAACTCATTATGGATAAATCAATGGTTAAGAAAGTTATTTTATTTCTTAACATCCAGATTCGAATTCACTGATAAGAATAATAAAGTGTCAGATGCGTTTGATTTAGATACACATTTATTGTGTTGTCATGTTTAGTCTGATTGTTAAGCAGTATGCGAGGTTTGTTTATGCAAAACTGACTGTATAAATTATTATTACTATCGAGTCTAGATACGGTATATTATTATCTTTTATGCCCAATAGTTGATATGTATCAAGTATGTTTTCATGATAAATATATAATATATATGATATTAATTTTTTATAAAAAGAACAAGTATAGACTAAGTATTTATTTATTTTTATTTATATTTTAGCATAATGGAAAAGTCCATTGTAAATATATACCTTGAGTTTTTATTTATTAGAAGGGATTTAGGAACAACTCATCAGTAACTGAGTATTTTTTTAAGAGAGTAAAAAATAGAAGGCTATTGTTGAGAATATAAACTCATATTAAAAGAGTAGAAGAAAAAATAGTTACTTATAAAAGCTAAGGCCATAGCCAATTAACAAAGTTAATCTTTTAGTTGTGGAAGTCTAATCTGATATAAGTGGCCCGTTTTACATGGTATCAGAGCTGACCGATTTGGGCCTGTGTTCTTGTGGGTCCTCCCCGTGCCTCAACCCCCTTGTGGATTCCGGCACATATGCAAATATCCAGTCCTGCTATAATCTATGTGCAAATAGACAAGACTCACATATAGGAGTGTTGAAGAGGGACAACGTGTAGACAACACGTGAAGGAACCCTGCTCAGAGTTAGACAGTGGATGCTCTAGCAATATTAGCTGATAAATAGTTGTATGACAACCGACATCCGATTAAACTTATGAATGCTCCAACAATATTAGTCGATAAACAGTTGTTATATCATGTGAGTTTGATGCAACGACCTACATATATCATCGTTTACCTCGACTTTATTTTTAACACAAGGTTATATTATAGGATCTTCATATTCTCTCCCATTTCCATAGAATTATTAGTATCATCAAATCATCGAAAGCTACGTAAACATCACAACTTTCACATTCACATTCACATCCGATCCAGTTCTTTCCCGTGAAGTAGCAAAAAGTCAAATACATATCACTCCACCATTGCCGTTGATAGAGAAATGACCTTGTCCGTGCGATCAATAAGTGTGATTAAGAATTTGACTGCGTGTGATGTTTGAGTAGTTGAAGCTTGCGAGCGACATCTACGTGACGCGCGGGACACGAATGGTTGGCGTGTTCTCCATCACACTTGATCGTTATCGGTTTTGTTATTTCATTTCCTATGTTTTAATATATAATTTTTTTTATCTCTATGTCTTTCTTTGCCCATTTTTTTAAATGTATATATATATTTTTAGTTTCTTGTCAATGTCAAACAATGTTGATCAACGTTTTCATGACTTTGATTCAATGTGTTCTATAACAGATTAATGCATCATCCATACCTTACTCACATGTTTTATGCTTCATTAAGAAATTATAAAAATATAATTTAAAAAAAAAGATGGAATGAACTTTTCTGTATTATATTGGACAACTTGAATAATTTTTTTTTAAAAAATTCTAATTTGTACTATCATTTTCTTAAAGTAGGATCCTTTAATATTTTAACTCACACACTTAAATAAATTGTTTTGGAGTCCAAAAACAAAATATTTTATTGCATATTTTTTTGGAGAATAGAGATACTATATAATTTTTTTTTTAAACACATCCATTTTCAAGGGTCTACTAAATCTTGATATTATTAGAGTTTTTTTTAGAGGTTGAGAGATGACTTGTTATGGGTTGTATTCAAATTTGTGTGATATTTTTATTTTATTTTATTTTATGGCATATATATTTTGGGAGTATTGAGATACTATATATACTTTTTTAAACACATCAACTTTCAAGGGTCTAAAACTTGATATTTTAAGAGTTTGAGATATGACTACTCTTATGGGTTGTATTTTAATCTCGTGTGAGGTATTTGTAAATGAAATACAGACTTAAATAACTATGAACAACACACAAATTTAGTTTTCTAAAAGAGGTATATATGCTCAAAATATATTTAGGATTCTTGTTAATTTGGGGACTTAAAAGATCATTGCTCTAACGATCTCATATTGTTGGACCACTCCATTGCTACTTTCAGTTAAGTATCAACGTCCACGAAACCCAAACAATGTCATTTTGAAAAACATCTTCTATTTGCAAAAAATAATAATACTTGTTATTTTATCATAATGTGTGAGAGTTTAATGATTCAAATAATAAAACTTAAAAATAATTGACAATTGATTATTGGTCAATAGAAACAAAAATATATATACCCTTATCCAGAAAACACCTCAATAGTTTTTTCCTATCCATTTTCTTCTCTTTTATTACCAACACGTTAAAATCAATCAACAATGATGGTCCAAATAAAAATATGTTTGTTAACATATATGACAAATAAAACATGTATAAAAAATGTAATCTGCTCAACTAATAAATTTTGAATTAAATTTCCTTCAAACAATTTTTTTTTGAATTAAATTGATAATCATGTCTCGGAAAAAAAAAATTTGATAATATCCTATCTAAAAATTTCAAAATAATGTTCGAAGGTATATCCCAATTGAGTTTACTTCAATAACTCAAACTAATCAGATTTTATTTTGCGTGATATTAAAAGAAAATAAATAAGTTTCCCAATTGAAATTCTTATATTGCAATTTGCATGTGCGTATATACCCACAAATACATTTTTTTTTCTTTTTATTAATTTTCTTATATGCATGTTCCTTCCATATTGAAATATCTAGAACATGTCGCGTAATTAAATTTTATTTCTAATTTTTTATTCAAATAACAGCAATTAAGTAAAATTGTAAATAAATGTTGTCACTTTCATGGCTCTATCTGAACGTACGTAGTACTACTGGTCAATAATCACGAGACAAAGTAAACAGTAAAAGGTACGGAGAATTTAGAAAAATAAATAAATATAGGGGTGATATGGTAATTAATAAACACTAACGGGGCAGAAACGTGAATACCATGAGTTTTTGTCTGGACAGTCAAAAGATGAAACTTCCTTTGCCTTTATCGTACTGTCCAATTAATTTAAGAAACGAAACTACAGCGTTTTAATTGGCGCACAGTCTTGGATTCTTGGTACTCAGTGGGCGGCCTAACTTTTATAACCCTTAACTTCTAGTAATTTACTATTTTGGCCCAACCACCGAAAGACAAGTTTTGTTACCAGCAAAGGACAGGAAAAAGGTATGGGAAAGAAGAAGGAAGAAAGAAATTAAAAAAAATTGAAATTGAAATTGAAATTAACGTAAGTAGTAAAGAGAAAGAGAGTTCTTCTCTCTCTTCCCACCATTCCATGCTCTCAGATCGCTCCCTCTTCATTTTCAACGTTTTTTTTTTTCTGATTGGTCTACTGTATTTCTCAGTGAGTTTCTGATTTTTGATTCATTTTTTGTTCATCAAACGTGGTTTATGATTTGGGTTCGGGTGATTTTTAGCTTCGGAGGCTGGTGGGTAACGATTTATCTTCTTTCAGCTTTCGGGCTTGAACAGCAACAAGGAACAAGTTGGAGGAGAACTCAGATCTGGGTTTAGAGGCTGAGCTAGTCGCTGAATTGAATTTTTGCAGAGCTCACGCATGGCCGGACGCTAGATTCTTCTGAAGGGTATGTGTTTTTTTTTGGGGGCTAAAACGAGCTAATTTGGTGAAATTGTTGACTTCGATCTCTTTCCATGACTATTCCTTGATTTGGGTCAGTGACAGTTTCTGTTTTGACTGAAAAATTGAATTTTTTTTGTTAAGGTCCTTGCTTATTTTATATAATTTTTCTATATTTGCAATAATGTTTCTGGGCAGTGAGTTCATTGGTTATGATGCTTGTTTCCATTTATGGGAGATACAGAGAAATTGGATATGAACTCAATTACTTGTATGTTTCTTTTTTCCACTTTCCAATGTATTATAGGTTGGTGGGTTGAAGATAAAAATTTAAGATATGGAAGAGGCAGGTGCACAAGTTGCTCCTCCCATTTTCTTACCCCAGACACTTTCAAGTAGATTTTGGGGGCCTCCTCCTATGGCTCGGAAGCGTGATCTGCCTTTCCAGACCCCCAGCCACCACCACCCACAGCAGCAACATGGGTTTGTTGCAGGGTATCAAAACCCAGTGGAGAATTGGAACCCTAGAGGTTGGGATTGGGACAGTACAAGGTTTGTGGGCAAGCCACTGGAATCACAGAAGAAGGTTGAAGGTAGTAGCGGAGTTTCTGTGATGTTGAAGAACAACACAGTTGAGGAAGATGATGAAAGGTTGAGGTTGAACCTTGCTGGTGGATTGAGTTCTGTCGAGGAGCCAGCACCAGCTACTACATCTAGGCCTAACAAGAGGGTTCGATCTGGATCTCCTGGTAGTAACAGCTACCCGATGTGCCAGGTTGATTGCTGTAAGGAGGATTTGTCAACTGCTAAGGACTACCATCGCCGGCACAAGGTATGTGAGGTTCATAGCAAATCCACCAAGGCCCTTGTGGGGAAGCAGATGCAGCGGTTCTGCCAGCAGTGCAGCAGGTTCGACCCCTTGCTTCTGATGTATCCTAGTTTTTACTTTTATGCTCAAAATTTGATTTTTTCTTTCATTCCTAGTAGTTTTGAGGCTTAATTGCAGATATCTGTTGTATTATTATACGCGTTTTGCACATACCTAGCTCATAACTTTAAAACGTTATTTACAGCTACCCAAGCTTTCAAAAAATTGCGGTTAGCTCTTTTTCGCCCGAAAATGCCCTTGAGCAATTTGATTAGACGTATAAAACGGTGAGTAGATGTAAAAAGGCTCCTTAAAAGATAAAATTGTTAGGGTCAAGGGCGTTTTCATCATTTTCTCGTGAAAACTAGGTATCTTCACCTTTTTGAAAGTTTAGGTAGCTGTAAGTAACTAACTAAAGTTGGAGATAATTATGTGCAAAATACGTATAGTACGCAATAACTATATACGGCTAACCCTAGTTTTGATTCTTCATTTCAGTAATTTAGCGACCTATTACTATATCTTTGGATCTCACTTTGCAGGTTTCACCTCCTCTCTGAGTTTGATGAGGGAAAGAGAAGCTGTAGGCGCAGACTCGCTGGTCATAACCGGCGAAGGAGAAAAACTCAACCAGAAGATGTTACCGCCCATGTGATGATCCCCGGAAACAAGGACAGTACTGCCAATGGAAATTTGGATATAGTCAACTTGTTGACTGCTTTTGCTCGTGTACATGGTAAATGAGTGGACCATGTTGTTCATGTTTTCACATTATTTCCTTCTCAAGTATATTCTAATTTTCAATATATGTAACAATGTAGGCAAAACCGATGATAGAAGTAGCAGTGATAATAAGGACCAGCTCCTTCAGATTCTCAGCAAGATAAATTCCTTACCTTTGCCTGCGGATTTTGCTGCTAAGTTATCAGGTTTGGGGATAAATAGGAAGTTTCTAGACCAAGCTTCTTCAGAACACAAGAACAGATTAAATGGAAACATGGGAACTTCCTGTACAGTGGACTTGCTCACTGTTCTTTCTGCAACTCTTGCAGCTTCTTCTCCAGAAGCTCTTGCTTTCTTGACTCAAAGTAGCCAGAGCAGTGACAGTGAGAAGACTAAGATAACTTCAGTTGACCAATCTATTGTCCCAACTCTGAGGAAGACATCTCCTACAGAGCTCCCTTCAGCTGGAGGAGAGAGGAGCAGTACTAGTTACCAGTCTCTTATGGAAGATTCAGATTGCCAAATTCAAGAAACTCGGCCTAATTTACCATTACAGCTGTTTAGTTCTTCACCAGAAAATGATAGCCCGCCAAAGCTTGCATCTTCTAGGAAGTACTTTTCTTCTGACAGTAGTAATCCCATGGAAGAGAGGTCTCCTTCATCTTCTCCTCCTCTGGTGAAGAAGCTGTTCCCATTGCATAGCTCAACAGAAGCTATGAAGTCTGACAAGATGTCTATAGACAAGGAGGTCAATAGAAATTTTGGAGTCAGCAGGACACCACTTGATCTCTTTGGAGGATCTTGTACAGGAATAGACCGTAGTTCATTTCAGAACTCACATTATCATGGAGGGTACACTTCGTCATCTGGGTCTGATCATTCACCCTCAAGCTTGAATTCAGATGCTCAGGTAAAGATCAAACCTTTTCTCTTCTTTGGGGCTTTATCGCTATTCAAACCTTCTCCTCAACCATGAATCCAATTTTCATTTCATCTGGGAAAATCCATCCCTTTCTCAACAAAGTCTTCGTCATTCTCATACATTACTTTGTAAATTTAACTTGCTTTATTTATTGGTTCACAGGATCGAACTGGACGAATAATATTCAAACTGTTCGATAAGGATCCTAGTCATTTCCCAGGAGCATTGCGAACACAAGTAAGGAGTTTTTTTTTTTCTTTTTCTTTTGACTTGTTACTCTTATTATCAAGAAATTTAAGTCATTACTTGAGGGATGATACATTTTTTTGTCACTACTGTTGTAGATCTACAATTGGCTTTCTAATAGTCCATCGGATATGGAGAGCTATATCAGGCCTGGTTGTGTAGTTCTTTCGCTTTACTTGTCAATGCCATCTGCTGCATGGGAGAAAGTAAGTAAATTGCTTCAAGTCGACGTAGCATATATTGAGAAGCTGTTTTGCTGACCACCTACAGGATGTGTCTGTTTTTTACAGTTTGAAGAAAACCTGCTTCAACATGTCAATTATTTGGTCCATCATTCAGATTATGATTTTTGGAGAAGTGGAAGGTTTCTAGTGCATACAGGCAGGCAACTAGCATCGCATAAACAGGGTTAGTGTTAATGAGTATCGATATCACAACCTCTTAATCTCTTGGTTTGTGGCTATTGATTTATCTTCTTTTCATTCATTGACTCATGTGGGTTTCTGAAGCACTGATAGTAGTTGCTTAAAACTACCCTTTTGAATTGACCACTTACCAAAAACTACCTTTTGACAAAATGTGAACTTTAAACTACCCTTCCTTTTAACTATTGTTTGTTAATCATAATTGTCTAAAATGTTCAGGAAAAATCCGTCTGTGTAAATCTTGGAGAACAAGTGGTTCACCGGAGTTGATTTCGGTATCTCCTTTGGCTATTGTGGGTGGTGAGGATACCTCTCTTGTATTGAAGGGTAGAAACCTGACTAGACCTGGCACTAAGTAAGAACAATATGCTGTTCTATGTGAAGTTCATTTTTTGCCTTATTCGTTCTTTATTTGTTCATGAACTAAAAGTATGTGATTAATGCAGGATTCATTGCACTTTCATGGGTGGATATGCAACAAAAGAAGTTATAGAGCTCACTGATCAAGGATCATTGTATGATGAGATAAAGTTGCCATGCTTTAAGTATCATGATGGAACTCCAGGTGTTCTAGGTCGCTCTTTCATTGAGGTATTGCTTTGACTGCTTTTGTTTTAGTGGATAATTAAATCGGGGGGGTTCTTTAATACTACCTTAATGAATCACCCGTGAACGTAAAACTACCCTATGAAAAAAATATGAACTTTAAACTACCCTTTGTTTGAAACACTGTACACTTGGAAAATTCTGATAAAATGGATGGAAACTTTTTTTTCTTTTTCAAAATGACAATTGCCCTTGAAATGAAAGATACATATTTATTATAATTATTCATAATCATTTTCATTATTTATGTAATTTTTGAAATTGCGTATGACAAAATTGTTATATTTCAAAAGGTCCATGAGTAAAATAATCATTTTGTTTGAAAACTTACAAAAATCCAACTGTCATATTATTTCAAACGATAGTTTTCCTTTCGTTGACAATTCATAAAGGTAATTTTAAGGAACTTCCCCTATTCAAATTACAAAGTTTAATTGGTAATGAACTTAAACTTTTAGTTTATAATTAGCCATTGTTCTGAACAGGTTGAAAATGGTTTCAAAGGCAACAGTTTTCCCGTGATAGTTGCAGACGCTCCTATCTGCAGAGAGTTAAGAGTTCTTGAATCTGATTTTGATGAAGAGGCCAAAGTATGCAGTAGCATTTCAGAAGACCGAATTGGGAGGCCGAGGTCAAAAGAGGAAGGCTTACACTTCTTGAACGAACTTGGGTGGTTGTTCCAAAGGAAGGCTTCCTCAGTGCCTGTGGGCCCGAATTTTTCACCTGGGAGATTCAAATTTCTATTAACTTTCTCAGTTGAAAGAGATTGGTGTGCTTTGGTTAAAACAATACTAGACATACTTGTGGAGAGAAACTCAGACGGTGATGAGCTATCGAAGGAGTCTTTGGGGACTCTGTCGGAGATTCAGCTCTTGAACCGGGCTGTAAAGAGGAGGTGTCGGGGTATGGTTGAGTTACTTGTAAACTACTGCTTAAGTAAAAGCGACGGTAGCTCGAAGAAGTATCTTTTCCCTCCAAATCTTGTTGGAGCAGGTGGTCTTACTCCGCTTCATTTGGCTGCTTGCACTTCTGGTTCAGAGGAGTTGATTGATGCATTGACTAGTGACCCACATGAGGTATGTTTGATGATCCTTAGTTACTATTAGGGTAAATTACGTTATACTATCTTTTGCTATACACGATTGCAGTTTATTACCCTGAACTTTGAAGTGTGGCCATTTACTATGCTTGACTTTACAAGTGTGTCAGTTTACCACCCTATACTTTGAGCTTGTTGCATTGTCTGTGAACTTGTATAGGGTTTGTCAGTTTTAGGGTTTCGGGAATATGAAATATGGAAATTACGCTTTTACATGAGGTGGCTGAGCACGGGAAGGCATAATTTCAGTATTTCATCTTCTCTAGACCCTAAATTTAATGGATTTTATAAAACTTAACCGATAGTGCAACAAATTCAAAGTATAGGGTAGTAAGCTTGCACACTTGAAAGTTCAGGGTAGTAAACTGCAAATTGTGTATAACACGAGTTAGTATCTTCACAATATCAATCTCTTCTTGTTTATACTATTGTTGACGCTTGTGTTTCTAGTAATTTGTTTGTGGCCTCACTCTCATTTTCCGTGTAGATCGGGTTACACAGCTGGACTTCTCTCTTAGATGCAAACGGGCAGTCCCCTTACGCATACGCTGCGACAAGGAACAATCACTCATACAACAAGCTAGTAGCTCGAAAACTTGCTGACAGAAGAAACAATCAAGTTTCTTTTCAAATCGAAACAACAGATCAAGTAACAGTACAAGGGAGCGAACCAAGTGCTCAGTACATAAGGGGGCTCAAATCTTGTGCCAAGTGTTCGGTGGTTGCAACCAAGTACAGAGGAAGATATCCCGGTGCACATGGCTTGCTTCACCGTCCTTACATTCATTCAATGCTGGCCATCGCAGCTGTATGTGTCTGTGTATGCCTTTTCTACCGGGGCCTACCCGATGTTGGCTCTGTGGCTCCTTTCAAGTGGGAGAATTTGGATTTTGGCACATCTTGATGCGAAAGGTGGAATGCAGACTTGACAGCAGATATGGGTATGTATCAATAAGGAAGCAAAATGTTGAATTATAGAGGCATTGATTTCGAGTTCTGAGTGTATCTGATTTCCCAAGTTACCGGAGAATGATAGATATAAAAGGTCAGCTTCGTGGTTTCTTCAAACCAGAATGAGATTTTCGGATATCTTTTGTTGTAGATTGTTGATGTCTTCATCTCTAACACCCTGAAGGGGGCGATGTTTGGGTGCTAAGACGAGGAGTAAGAAGAGTCTTGAAGGTTAAAGCAACTCGTGAGAAAAGGTAGATTTGTACTATTGCACGGAGAAAGAAAAGGAAAAAAAAGAAAGAAAGATGGAGAGGTTTTTTTTTTTAATAATCTTGCTTAAAATGTCTATTGCAGTGATCTTAAGTTGTGTTTCTTTGGTGTTTTGTTTTTCTAGTTTAATGGTGGTAGCTGTTGCTGATGAGTTTGGAGTGTAATAATTGTTGTCAATGTAAAAAGTTGAGCAGGATCAGTCGCAGAACTACATTATTGTATTATTTAAATAATGAAATATATTTTCAGATGTATTTATGATAAAAAGTAAATTAGTAACCTTCTTCTTCTTCGTCTTCCTTTTTGTCGGTGGCATTTTTGTTATTAGTTGGCATTATAGTGTCAGGTTTTGCCTTTGAGAACAAGGAATATTTTCCTAGATTTTTTTGTGTAGTGTCATGTTTGATAGCAGACAGAGCCATCTGAGTCTAATAAGGTTGTCTGATATGTTTATTAGAATCATAAACATTGATAAATAAATAACAAGCTAACATGCTTGTCTCTTTGGCTTGTCATGTGACTTTGTAGATGTGCCATGTTATATTTAAATTGGCCTTTTTTTGTTGATCCCAGGCGTGAGATTAATAGGATGTGTCGGTGTAAAAATTTTGTTGACTCTCACGATACAGCCGACGTCGAGGTGTTCCGTGGCTGAGAAAAGAGAACATAACGACAAATAAAAATTATATGAAATTGTCGATCCTATATTGCACAATTGACGAGTCTCACGCCGATGTAATTGTTTTCTCTCTCATATATCGAACCCACTTAACTCTACGTGATGGAAGTTTTTACCTACTACCGTTACCTTTGCTCTTAACATCCTATCCTTTTTTTTTTGAACAACTTAGCATGCTATTCTAATCGGTCACAAAAGTTTGTTTGTTAAACTGGTCAATATTTTATTTAGTAGTTCACGGGTTATATTTTAGAATGTATAACTCGTGAATGAAAACAAAGATACCGTGATCTAAAGTATAACCAGTTTAACAACTTAGCAACGGTATCTTTGTATTTTTTATTTGGTAGTTCACGGGTTATATTTAGAATGTACTGACCTAAAGAGTCTGTGATTTCGATATAATATGCGATCATTGAATGATATATATACAATATTGTATATATATATATATAAAAATCAGTCAGTTATTTATGGGTTTTCGGCCCATGTAGGACCAAACATACGCGGACCGAATCATGTTTTGTTAACCAACAATTATATGAGTTTTGTGCGGCCCAAACATACACGGCCCATAAGATACCGACTGGAGCGGGAAGTGAGAACTTGGTTTGCGCGGAAAATTGATATGTTTGTTGTGGCGTGCAACGGCAATATTTTTCCCCACTCCAGTCCCAAAATCGCACTGTCTCAGTTTCTCTCCGACGCACACTTTCTCGGGAACCAAACACTGTTCGGTTTCGCAGAACCTGAGTAAATCGCCTGGTATAGCGGATCGTGGCCTTCGCATAGGGCGCCCAGACTGACGAGATTGTGCGATCCGCTGTTGATTCCGCTTCCCGGAAGTGGAAGTTGAGATCTTCTGATTCCGTGGCGATGCAGGAGAGCCTTGTTGCTTCACCGTCGCTGTAGCAATTCCAACACAAGGAGTGCAGCAAATGTGAGTCAATTTTGCTCTTTCTTGCTACTTTTTCTGAGTAATTTTGATCGCTCAGTGTATTTGCCATCTCTTTGATTCTCTGGAAATTGGATATATTATGAACTGCAATGAGTAGCATATTTTAGTCTATGTATTCCCTGGGGGATTTCTTGGTAAGGTTTTAGCCATTTAGGGAAAAATTTGATTCGGATTAGGGCATGAGAAAAGAATCAAATATAGCACAAATATTGGTTGATACTGACAATCATGTAAAAACAAGTTCACTCCACAATATCACTATGTATGGCAGATTATTCTTAGGGTACAATACCATACATAACCTGAAGCTAGTTAACTCATAACAAGACAGGGTTTGAAGTACAATCATTATGTGAATTATGAGAACAACAGGACTTAGATTACTAATTCCCCTCCAATGCCTAGATACTGGGAATTGATGATTCAATGTCAAGTGTATAGCTAATTAGCTATCGAGTATTCCCTTCCTTCCTACCAAAATATGACTTAAATTACTAATTCCCCGCCAATGCTCAGATACTGGGCATTGATGATTCAATGTCAAATGTATAGATATTGGGTATTCCCTTCCCACCAAAGTATGATGATGACTCGCCAAGTAAGTGCTCCATCTCCTCTGTGCCATTTTCTTGTGCCGCAAAGTTCTCATTGTGCTTCTTCAGTCTGGCAAGATCGTCAGCCACTTCCTTCATTGATGGCCTTCTAATCCCACTAGGATTCAGGCATTTCCTTGCAATCTCTGCAACTTCTTCTATCTCCTCCCTTTCACTTTCATCAGTAACATCAAAACCCAGATTCTTGAACAGATCACTGTTTTCAGCTGTTGAGATGAAATATTGAATGATGTTTCTTTTCTCTCCAGACCTTGACTTTGAGGTTGGTATCTCCCCTGTTAAGAGCTCCACAAGGAGAACACCAAAACTATACACATCGCTCTTTTCGGTTAAATTACCTATCATCAGATACTCTGGATCAAGATACCGCAGAGTCCCTTGTTTATTTGTGGCTAATGCTGATTTCTCAGGAGAAAGCAATACCGAAGCCCCAAAATCAGACACTTTTTCTGTATAATTATCATCCAAAAGTATGTTCATAGACTTAATATCTCTATTAATGATCGGATGGTCTGCTAAAGAATGCAAGTAGTCAACTGTGAGTGCAGTCTCGGTGGCTACTCTGAGACTGTTTTTCCATGACTGCAGCAGTCTCGATGTCTTGTCCTGGATATGTCGGTAGAGTGTTCCGTTTGAAATGAATTCGTAGACTAACTAGGGGACTTTTGTCTCTAAACACAACCCCAAGCTTCACAACATTCGTATGATTCACTTGGGAAACTGTGGCTATTTCATGCAATTAACCTTTGTTGCTTTTTCCAACTCTGCCTCGGTAAAGATCCTCATGCGTTGGTTCTTTGGATGATGAGTATTGCTCAAAACAAGGCAAGATTGGGCACATGAGTGTAAGAGCTGTAAACAAAGGGAAAAGTTTGGATCATGGACCCCATGTATTTGATGTGAGTTACCTTGAAGCCAAGTTGTACCTCCAAAGTGCACTCAGGACTAAACAATTAGGAGGTCTTGTTAATATGTTTAGGTCCCCAGTTAGCTGGAACCCACTTATAAAGACCTTCATGATCATTGTTTATGTTGAATCGGATTTTTATTTGTGCTGAATTTTCAAAAAGTGACAACCAGTTTGAAGGTTTTTTTTAAACAGATTCAAGCATGTTTCATAGAACAAAGTGCCTGGCTTAAAACCAATTTTTGACCATGATGTGACATTGAAGACAGGTGACCCTCAAGATTCTAAAGAGTTGCTAGAGCCGATAGGGAGAGGAACAAACCAGAACTAAAAAGTTTCTTCTTATAACTAATAATCCAGCAACCTAATTTAATTCGTTTCAGGTTTACGATTTCTGCTAGTTTTGTCGTGAGGACATGTAACCAAGTTATGGCGAAATTTAATTTGTTTTTAGAAATTCTGTGCCACTAAGTTAACTGAGCTCTTTCAATATAGAGAAATTAAATTGAAGCATTCAAAGGTTGTTCACTTGATTGTTTATCTGATCATTTTTGTTTCTCAACGTTCCAGGGCATCGGGAAAGGATTGTAAGGTATGGTTGTAAGTTAATTTGGGTCAAGCAAACCTCCTGAAATAAAGTGGAATCCTCAAGGTTAGTTCATTTTTTTGGATGCTTCTAATTCTTGTGTTGGTTGTTGTCGTTATGGTAGTTTATATCATTCAGGTCCCGTTGTAAACCAATAAGGAAGTTCTTCTTTCTAGACATAGTCTGACCACAAAACATTCATATAATTCATCTATGCATCACTCGCATATAATTTGCATAGAAAGACAAACAGACCAGTCTAAGAACATTCGCCATATAATTTGTGACAACGAAGTGTTAAGTTTTAAGGCAATGCTTAGATACCGGGTACTGGTGATTCAAGGGCAAAAGCCAAGGTGTAATATGTTGAAACAACCTTCCAATCTACAAAAGTCATGTCTGTCAAATCAAGTTTGCTTGGAACATTAGGAGGCATGTTAGATTATTCTTAGGGTACAATACCTTACAAGATCTGAAGCTAATTTATAGTACAATACAGGATTTGTAGTATAAATCACTGTGTAATATTTGAGAACAGCAAAACTTCAGATACTAATTCCCCTTCAATGCATAGATACCAGGCATTAACGATTTAATGTCTAACGATGAAACTGCATTACTATTCC
>JAYMSW010001814.1:0-15245 GCA_036897725.1 Erodium texanum | reverse complement strand
GCTAACACGGTGGCCGCCGCCGAGCACGGGATCGCTCTGTTGGCTGCGATGGCGAGGAACGTGGCGCAAGCTGACGCCAGTGTCAAAGCAGGTTGGTTGGTTCAGTCTCGTTCCAGTATTTGTTTGATTGACCATTAAGCATTTCATGAACTTCCATATGATTAGATCTGGGTTTTGTTGTTTCTGTGATGGAAAGTAACTTCTCTGGCTCAATTTCGGCTTTCGTTTTTAGTAACTTCATTGTTACCAATCATTTTGATAGTAATAATTTTTTATTCCCTGATTTTGACTGAAATCGATGTGTTCTGAATTGCTAATTGACAATTAATTCCAGAAATCAAGGAAAATGTTTCACAAAATGGAAACATCTTAGGTGCTAATGAGAAAAGGTGGATCTTGGTTTCCATTTCTGTTTTTTTGATGTGTCCTTTTTGGTGTTGCCTTTTCTAACATGATACGGATTTGTTTATGATAAATTATCCAAAAATGTTGCTTATTTGGAACAATGAATGTAACAGTATTTTTGTTGATTTTCATTATGCACCCTTCTGAGATTTTGGGGGTTAATGAACTAGGGCAATGATTCTTGATTAGTGTGAACTATGTGCTGCATGATTATGAATTCCCTGTGGGGCTCTGTAGTTTGGAAGCACTAATCAATAGATTGGTTGATTTAGGGAAGTGGCAGAGAACCAAATATGTGGGTGTATCCCTTGTTGGGAAAACACTTGCTGTGATGGGGTTCGGGAAGGTAGGATCAGAAGTTGCTCGGCGTGCCAAGGGGCTAGGTATGCATGTGATTGCTCATGACCCATATGCACCAGCAGACCGTGCCCGGGCTATTGGTGTTGAGCTTGTCTCGTTTGATGAAGCCTTGGCAACAGCAGACTTCATCTCTCTGCACATGCCTCTTACCCCAGCTACCTCTAAGATTCTGAATGATGAAAATTTTGCCAAGATGAAGAAAGGAGTGAGAATAGTCAACGTTGCACGTGGAGGAGTGATTGATGAAGATGCTCTAGTGAGGGCACTTGATTCTGGAATTGTCGCTCAGGTTATTGCTCATTTCGTATTTGAAGATGGCTCTCATATCTTACTATTTTGGTGGGAAAAGTTGCTAATGTGATAACTTTTATTGCAGGCGGCACTTGATGTGTTCACAGTTGAACCACCACCAAAGGATAGTAAGTTGATTCAACACGAGAATGTTACTGTTACTCCACATCTTGGTGCTAGTACCATGGAAGCTCAGGTTTGCTGCACGATCTATCTACTGCTTGACATTTGCATCCTTTTCTGCTTATCTTATACTGTACATATGCAAATGTATGCTTATCATGTAATGTTTGGGATTGTGCACAGGAAGGTGTAGCTATCGAAATAGCTGAAGCTGTTGTTGGAGCATTAAATGGAGAGCTTGCTGCTACTGCAGTTAACGCTCCAATGGTTTCTGCTGAGGTACCACTTTCAATCCTTTGATTACAAATCTGACATCAGAATTTCTCAGTTTGTTCTCTAATAAGTTCAAGTATGCAGAAGTCTAAAGCTCCATTTTGTTGTCTATTTCACAATTTCAGGTTTTGACAGAGCTGAAGCCATATGTTGAACTTGCTGAGAAACTTGGGAGACTGGCTGTACAATTAGTGGCAGGGGGGGGGGGGGTGGAAAATGGGGAAAAGGGCTATGGTGTGAAAACTGTGAAAGTGACCTATGCTTCCGCCAGAGCCCATGATGACCTTGACACAAGACTACTCCGTGCCATGATCACCAAGGGTCTTATCGAGCCCATATCTAGTGTTTTTGTGAACCTGGTGAATGCTGACTTCACTGCCAAACAGAGAGGACTCAGGATCACTGAAGAGCGAAGGATTCTAGATGGTTCACCGGAGAGTCCACTTGACTACATCCAGGTTCAGATTGCCAATGTTGAATCACGATTCGCTAGTGCCATATCTGGTTCTGGGGAGATCACAGTGGAAGGAAAGGTGAAAGATGGGATTCCCCATTTGACAAAGGTGGGATCTTTTGAAGTGGACGTGAGCTTGGAAGGAAACATTTTGCTCTGCAGGCAGGTTGACCAGCCAGGTATGATTGGAACCGTTGGGAGCATCTTAGGAGAAGAGAATGTGAACGTCAGCTTCATGAGTGTTGGGAGGATCGCTCCCAGGAAGCAAGCTGTGATGGCGATCGGTGTGGATGATGAGCCCAGGAAGGAGACTTTGAAGAGGATTGGAGATGTCCCGGCCATTGAAGAGTTTGTCTTCCTCAAGCTGTAATATGCTATCATATCTCATTACTCGTCAATTTTCTTTACATGGGCATCTTTACTACATGTTAGTGCCCAATTTTGATGGAATTTGAGTGCTCCCCTGTAGTTTTAGGGGAAGGGAGGGGAAATTAATAATTAAAGCACTCTGAGATGATTTCTGTTTAATCAAGCTTTGTCATTTTAATTTGAAAGTTCTGGTGTCTTAGTGCCAACATGAGGCTGTGTTCTTTACCTCCTTATATTTTGCTGAGCATCTTTTTTCATAAGATCAGTTATTATTTCTGGAACACGAGGCAACCCATTGTCCTTATTACGGTGTCTGTCATAAACTGAGACTGATATTCAAAGTATGGTTAAGAAAGAGACTGATATTCAAACTGTCTACGTATTTTTATGGTGTATCGTGAGCCAAAATTAATGGAATCAGTCACGTACGTGACACATGCTACCCTTATTTTTCAAAAATATTAAAATTACTCCTCAACCTTAAATTAACATTCAGGACAACTTCAAAAAATGACGGTATAAATAACATCAAATATTATCTTATTTTTTTTATCGAATCAGAATTCGGGACAACTCCAAAAAATGACGTTATAATATCACATATTATCACAATATGACTGTATCTTATTTTTGTATCAAATTAAGACCGTGTATTATTTTTAATGTGCGTTGTTCGTCAAAATTAACGGAATCAGTCACATGTGTGACACCTGTCACCCTTATTTTTCTAAATTACATGTGTGACACCTGTCACCCTTATTTTTCTAAATTAAAACCATCGCAACCCTAAACTAAACATCACAACCCTACACAAAAACCCCAAATCTAAACCCCTCCCCCGTGAGCTTCGGGGAGATATCCAGAATGAGACCCACTATGGTTCTTCATTGGGGAGCAGGATCTAAGACCACATTCATGGTCTTCATCTCCTGGAAGAGAACGAGTTGTTATTGTGAAGGTATGAGGGGGATGTGCCGAAGAGAGGCAATGGAGGAAGGTGGAAGGACGAGAAAGTGAAGGAGGTCAACTGTCAGTATCCCGAGAATCAAATATGATATGGGGTTGAAGAAAGCTGACGTGTGTCACGTGTCATAAATCTTCATTTTTAAATTATAATGAATTTATTTCAAAAATATATTTTAAAAAATCAAACTAATAATGTCTTCCGCTTTTTAATATTTCTAAACACTTTAAAATTGAAATATGATTTTTATGATATAAAATTCAAAACTTAGAATTTTATTTAATTTTTATTTTGATATTGGAAATGGTGAGGGTAATTTAGTTATATTGTGATAATATATGATATTACACGGTCCTAATTTGATACAAATATAAAATAACTATTGTATCGTGATAATATCTGATATTATACCGTCATTTTCTGAAGTTTTTCCTGTTTTGAACTCAAAGTGGACTTGGGACATAATTGTCCTTTCACGTGCTTTTTGAGTCCGTGAGTGATGGTGCACCGTAAAAATTATACTCGGAAATGCTTTAATACAAAAATATAAAGACAATTCTATTATGATAATATCCGTTACCAAGTTTTCCATAATCCAGAGGTCTTCGCAAAGTAAAGAGGCGCCACAAAGAAATTGGTGACAACCTTGATAAATAGACATACATTCTTTAATCTTAACCCGAAATAATTCAGTTCAGATGTAAGTTTATAAATGAACATAGAACGAATCTTCAGCATAGAGATAGAACACGCAACTTCAGTAGATCACTAATTCCCAATCAAATAGGGAAAGGCTCAACAGTCACTATCTTTGAGCATGTCAGCATAATGGTGCAACTATATTCAAAATTTGAGCATCAAAACATTGCTTGGAGTTCATATGATCTGATAAACTAGATAGTAATCATAGCATCCTATCAACTACACATCCATGGATTGAGGTTGTGATAGAGCCTTTAACTTCGCATCCTTCTTCTTCTTCTTCTTTCCTCCATTCTTGTTTGGCTTTTTCTTTGGTTTCTCCTCCTCAATAGGTTGTGTGCCTTGTAAGTGTTGAAAAATGGAACCCAAAGGATCTGCCTGGAAAGCTGGATGGTTGAGAACTATATTCAACTGTTTCCCTTCCTTCAATCTGAGGATAACAAACTCATTATTACAAGGATATCATTTTGGATTACATAATGTAAAGAACAACTATATAATATGCAATACGAAGCAAGATCAACGGAGCCAAACACTCACATTAGTTTTTGCCTTGTTTTGCAGTTAAGCTTGAACTCTGGAGGTGCTGGAGTTGACTGCCCAGGAGTCTTCAACTCAGGAAGGAACTCAGCGAGAGTGGAGAGATCATAAGCTTTCAGTTTCTTTTGTCGGCTCTTGACTTTCTTATTCTGCTAGATAATGAGGGGTTTAAAGCATGTAGTATTATGACATCATTGAAAAGAAGATCTTCAAAAACAAAGGATATAAAGAACTTGATATAGAGAAAAAAGGCATGGAACATGCTATGCATCAAAACTAGAAACAAGTTACTCATGCATATGCAAGAATTTTCCCATTGCAAGTCCAATCTCACAAATCAGGCATGTAAATAACAATCTCTCACCAAAAAGGACTACAAAAAACAAACTACATGTTCACGATGATTGGATAAATTAAAGATGAAAATATACAGTTTGGTGACATTAAGATTCTCACCTTACTGATAGCCTTTTTGGCACTCAAGGAAGCAATAGAATCTTTAATCTCTATACGAAAGAAAAAAAAGGACAAAGTTATATCAATAACAAAAGAAATAATGAACAATAAGAAAAAACACTAGCATCCATCTACATTGATCCAACATTCATCAAACCACAAGTGACCTAACAGCTTTTATCTAACAAATTCAATGCTATGTATTCTAGAAAATGCTGCAATTATTGTAAAGGTAAAATAACAGGATTCGCTTATACTGCTCAATGAGACTCAATACCTTACTTTGATTATGATTATGATTATGCGACTATAACATGGAATTCAAAATTTTAGTTGCTGCTCAATCAGAACACTGAACAACAACCAAAATTGCTGCCAGAAGAACACTGAAATGACAGAATTGGTAGAGCCTCGACGTACTTTTTGTTTCTCTATAACTGATTCTGGTTCTAAGCAACTACAACCATTTTTACAAAGTTGCAAAATCCCAGTTCATAAACCCATGAAATTGGGAATTGGAAAGAGAAGATCAAGCTAAAAGAACATCAACTTACTGGAATAAAACTGGACTTTCTTCTCGAATTTGCGATCGGACTTGCTCGTCAATTCGGACCTGTATTGAAAAAACAAATAATCAGCAACAAAACCATCTCGAACTAGCATTGAAATAGTAATATAAACCACAAAATGCCAACCAAAAAAAGAAGAGAAAATCGTGTAAGCGAGAAGTACAGCTGTTAATCTTACCTCGAACTCGACTTCCCCATATCTTCAAAGCTCGGAAATCGTTCTCAGAGATGATTAGAGGGTGCGAAGAAAAGACATCAGAGAAGCTTGTTAGGGTTTTTGTGTATTGGAAACGGAGATGATTGGAAATAAACTGGTTAGCCCATTTGTTGTAGGCCCAAATTATCTATTTATAACGGGTCCATGTTCAATCAAATATTGGACATTTCCTTCCTTTTCTTGGATTAAAAAGATATGTCGTTTTTATCAAAAAAATAATATATATATGTCGTTGATAACAGCAAATATTATTCATAAAAAACATATACGCCCACCATGGGGCTCGAACCCATGACCACAAGGTTAAGAGCCTTGCGCTCTACCAACTGAGCTAGACGGGCTTGATGTTTGAGTGCACCCCATTTTCGAACAACTTCACATTAATTTAAAATAAATAAATATTTTTTTTTATCTATATGTAATATGTCCACCATCTTTATTATCTTATTACAAGGGTTTTTTTAAAACCTTATTACAAGGTTGATACTTGATAGTTTTCTATTTTTTTTTATCCACATGTTTACAGATAAAGATTTATCTTATATTTTTCATGATACAAGACATTCATATGTAATTGTTGTTAGGCTATTATTCAATTCCAATGTGAATTTAATGAAATCCTATTTTTAATAAATTCGATGAATAATTGACACTCATCGTGCTGAAGGTAATTAAAAAAAATCTTATGATGTGAAAATGATAATAGGCCATGAGTTAGTGTAAGTAATTTTGAGGAAAAGATAACTGATAATTAAGTATGTTTAGATTCAATAAAATGATACACGTCTTGTGTATCTGATATAAAAGATGAGAAATGATTAATAATTTATGTCATGGTTATGTTAGATTATTAAGATAAGTTTTCGGTAAATGTATCATAATGAAATAACCAGACCTAAAAGTTATTTTGTATAGATTGTATTAGTTGGCATGATCAAATGTTTTGCCATGCATTTCTGCTTGAAATATATTTGTATCAAATAGTTGCAAATTCATAATGAAAATTGAACAATAGAATACAGGATCATTCTGAAGACTCAAATAATTGCATATTCATATTGAAAGGAAAGTCAACATATCTTGTAACAACGTCAACGTGTATCATGAACGGGAGCTTTTAAACTCCGGTCACAATTACAACCTTATTCAGAAGGATATAAAACGACAATAATAATAGCGTTTAAACAAACGATATATATCTACCTCTTGCACACAACTCCTTGGCCATGAAGTCCAGTCCCGCATCGGACGCTGGGCAGCTCAACCAAACCTTCAAAATCAGAACCTTGTTCACCGCTAAATCTTGCGACCGAACAATCCGGAGCGAACAAGCTCGACGTGGCGAAGTCTCTGTCTCCGCCCATGACGGGCATGGCGGCGCCGATCTTCACTCGGCTGACGTAGTCAGGCTTGTAGGTCTGACCCAAGACGCCGGTGACTTGGGTGGTGAGGGACAAAAACTTGAAGCCGAGGTCGAGATGGGCGAAGCAGTCTTCTTTGGTGATGCCGTAGTTGTGAACTCTGGACTCCTCTTCGGTGATGGGCACCACCTTGGCCGTGATCTTGAAGCTTTCCTCGACCTCCACGGCCACGTTGTTGGTGCCGGCCAGTCTTGTGATGGTGGCTGCGGGGGCGCTGGTGGACTTCCAGTAGGCTCCTTCGTATTCGGGGAGGAGGATGGGCTGGCCGTCGAAGCTGAGGGAGAGGCGGTCGACGGAGTCGTCCCATGAGGAGGTCTTGAGGGCTCCGAGGTAGAGCTTGTGGGTGCCGACGAGGATGGCGAGGGACTGGACCCAGGTGAAGTCCCTGCCCATGTTCTGGTTGCGGCGGCCGATGAAGTGGGCGTTGATGTGGAGGTTCTTGTCGGAGACCAGGCAGAAGTCTTGGTCCTTCTTGCCGTGGAAGTAGAAGGTGATGCCGTCTCCTCCGATGAAGCGTGGGTCTTGGCACACTGCTCCTGGCTTGTCACATTCTGCAAATAAAAACATTCACATTCCAAGAAATTAACATACTCGATCGGCACATAAACTCAAATACTAAGAACTATATATATCGAACTTACTGCAAACGGGCTTGCAAGAGACACAGTCAACTTCACATGCGCCGGTACAAGCGGCAGGGCAGAGATGCTCGGTCTTGTAGCACTGAGGGTACCACTTGTTCATGCACTTGGCCTTGTGATGATAGGTCGATGGAGTATCAGTAGAAGATGGAGTGCGCGTAGAAGGTTTTGGAGTGGGCGCAGCCGGGGTCGGAGATGGAGGCGGCGGTGAAGGAGTGGCCGGTGGTGTAGGGTATGAATGTGTAGCCGGTGGTGGTGGGGAATAGTAGTACTCGGGTGAATACCTTGCAGCCTCGGCACTTGCCAATGCCAGCACCAGCAGTGCAAGAACTGGGGTAATAAACCTAGGTGAAGCCATAGAGTCGAGTTCTATAGGTTCTTGTTATTGCTCTTATAATTGAGTCAGTGTGAGAGATTGTGAATATGCCAAGGTCTCCTTTTATATTAGAAGATCTGATGACATAAAAAAGTCAACCTAGCGCTAATCCAGCTCATTACTTCATTTTCTTAGCTTATAAAGTCAAAAATACAGTCATGGCATCACTTTCATGCTAAGCCAAGATATCTAAACACAGGCCACTTTGAGCAAACAATAAAACTCATGTAACGTGGCCTCGGGAAATAGGAGTCCCATGCACAGCTCTTCACGTTACTGTCTGATATGTATATCCATCCAACCACCACAAAACCATCTCATATTGTTTTAAGCCTACATCTATATTCATTATAGTCTTTTCTTCTTCCTCAGGTTATTTAGACTCCAATCTGTTGGGCCAGGCCCTTTACAGCCATGGGTTTAGCCTAAACGACAAGTTTCTAATATGCAAGCATGGTTATAGATGCTATAACATCAAATGTGTAGCAAGTTCAAGAGGACAGAGTTAAGTCAATGATATACTAAGTAACCAGATTCTGCATTATTTAGCAAAACATGAATTCTTATAACATAGGTGCAGTTAAGGGACGGGTTATTTACCTACAGCAATACTGATCTTACAAAACCCATAAATACGTATCATTTGATGAGAATGCATCTTGCGGGTGCTCCTTCAGCACCAAACAGGCGAAGGGGCAAGCAATGGAGATCATAAATTCCTGGGTGGACATCATTGAGCTTCAGGCTTTCCACAAGAATGATATCCTGAAATAATATTTCAACAGACTCCGGAGTTCAGAATGATTTTTTTCTATTGACCAAAATACGATTACTTACATAAGACAATAAAGATTAAACGATTAATAAAGAAACTAAAATAGATGGAAAGAGTTAAACTTTGAAGACAATATCAATAAAGATTCTCTCTTACCCTGACTTCTAGAAAAACATGATGAGAAGGAATGGCTTCAATGTAGGCAGACACACTTACGTAATCAGTTCCTACATTTTGGAACAGGTTAATGAAAAACAAGAAACAAAAGTAACGATATCCCTTGCACTATGATATAAGACATCTTGCAGCAACAGATGAGCATGATAGATAACTAGTAATAATTAGATTAAACTCTAGGTCATAAATTTGAATCTGAGAGCAACAATTAGACCAGAGGATGATAACAAATCCTCATTGGTTTCACCCTTCTTCATCAAACATCATATCTAAACCTAATATACTCCCTTCTCTTACCATTTTGATGCTGAAATTATTAAATATTCTAATTTGAATCCCAACTTATCATCTTTATACGAGTTTTAGTCTTTAATGCAACTACCATTTTCATTGGTAGTGGAGGCAATATATACACAAGAATAGTAGAAACTGTTTTCAGTTGCAGGATATGATGATATACAGTACTACTAGCTATAACAAACAAAAATTATTCAGAATGAGTCGAGATAATGCCTACACATTTTGCCTCAAAGATATTGCCTAATTGTACAAGGAACATGCCATAGTTGCATCAACATATCTAGCTATTATAGTGCAGTACCTATTATAATAATAAGCAACCATGGTAGCTCTGACATCATAGATTATTAGATTTGAGCCATAGCTTACCAATAAGTTTGATGTCCGTGTTCTCTACCAACCATCTAGACCCCTCTATCGTGAAACCTGTAAAGCTTGTGTCGAACTCCTTTTTCCACATTAGCTTCCTGGAAATAAAATAAGCTTTTGTTACAACATTCTCATATTATAAAAGTGTTGTTAGTTATTCACCAAGCATACGGACCGTAAATGCTATAGCAATATTAAGTGGAGATGTGTGTTGGGCTCGCTTTTATCAGTTATTTGTTCAGGTAGTTCTTGCTGAACTCAGACACTCTAGAAAGAAAGTCTGCATAATACGATGTTACAGTCCGCCAGTGCCTATCATCTATTTAGACTTACATTTGCCACTTCAGGTTATACCGAGATGCTCTTAAGCTCTGGACATTCGGTGGACACTCAGGTATACAACTACTCTTTCACCATAGGACTAAGTATAGACGGGAAAAAGAAATCCATGCTGCCTCAGTATTACCATGAACATATCACCTTGAAAACATAACCGACAAGCAAATCACAACATATAAGGCTTTACTTAGGGACTTAAAGATGACCAGAACATTCATAAATATAAAATACAGTAGGGTTAAAATATTAAAAAAAAAAAAGGCACAATGATGCCAGTATTTAATATGCATAACAAGAGAATGGTGAAAAAATGTTAAATTATGTGATTGTGTAGAATTACAAATGTGTCACCCCAAACCGACCAAAAGAAATACCATGCCAAATAGTCATATTGGGGAAGAAGCTATAGTGAAATAGTACTCCTAAAGAGCTCCATGATGGCATGCATATATGCAACAATGGTAGAATTTATACATGATATAACTATACCTGTCAGTATTTAATGTTCTGAAAAGGACACGACGTACTCCCTTTGGGATCTTTAAGGATTTCATAACTTCAGCTGTAAGATGTAGAATATTATATAAATACCAAATTTATATATGCCAACTATCTTAAATGTTTGATGTGCATGCATGGATCTATGATATGAAAAACTAAGATTGTTAAGAAAGGAATAATTTGTAATTTTCAGATCATTTGTACCTGTTTTCATCAAGTTTTCGCAATATTAACTCTTTCTACCCATAGGAATTGTCTAACCACATTCTTTTTCTTCTTATTGTAAAAACATAGAAGATTAAGTGGTGTATCATTCTGCATCTTTAGATTACTCGATTGTGTGGATTCCCACTCTTGTCATATGAAACCAACATTTAGATTTTCCTTCCGCATGAAATGTACTATGTAGCTTCTAATAAGTTCTACAGCTATTTCTCCATATCTAGTCTAGCATTACAACCTTCACTCCTAAATGAGTATCCTACTTTCCTAATTTAGATGTCCAAAATGAGTACCCATTTTCCTTATCTGGAAGTTAATCATGCATGAAATATTATTATTCATATCCTTAGTCACCAACCCTTAGTGGGTTAGCACACACTATGATATAAGGGCATGTGTGCAGCTCAAGCCATAACTTCACTCATCCTTAATTTTGAAGAGAAGTCAAATAACACACTCATTTCAGGAGGGAGGATGTAGTTATGTCCAAACTGCAGGAGTCAACAGAAGTACTACTCAATCAAAAGCAAAGAAAATATGTATATCTAATATCAAGAATGCTAAAACATTTCACTAGCGGTGACGGTGAGAACTTTTTAAGTTGTTAAGGCCCTAGTTTCACAGATGTTGCTCCTATGATCAGACCACAAGTGATACACAACAAATATCAATTAGTCTTCCCCAAACATCTGAAATTGCAAGCATCATATGGGGTTCCTCCAATTACATTAAAGGAAATCAGCAGAAGTGCATACCCGATATGTTCTTGTCCCTTGGAACATCTACTAATAATGCAGGACCTGTTGAATTAAATATACATAATCAACAACAACATCTTTAGGCAAAGTTTGCACGATGTAAAAAGTTATTTTTGTTGTTGGATTGGGTTCCACAAAGTAAATAAAAGATGAAACCACAAGTCCTTCAAGGTACAATAATGACAAACATCCAAATATAAGAAGCTCTACCATATAACCAGAGATCATATGCACCATTTTCACAGAAAAATGTTTTCAAAATCATTTATTATTATTTTCACAAAGCAGAGGCAAAATTCCCATCAACGTACACATTTCCGACCAACCAAAACATAGAACCCACATCCCAAACCAACAAGAAAGCACAATTTGTATATATATTTCTAATCAGTAATTTCATCAAACACATGGTGGGCACAGAACAATCACAATCGCCAACGACTCTGTAACATACCATTAAGCACTTCCAAGTCAAGAGAATCGACATCGAACTGGGCATCGAAGTAGTGATCGAAGACGTGACCCGGAGCGTCGACGTGGGTGCCGGAGTGGACGCTCAACTTCATCAGAGAGCTATTGGCTTCGGAGCCGTTCTTCATGCTCGCCGCGAGCCACATAAATTCGCCCAGACCGTCCTCGGAGCCCCAAATCGGCAAATCCTCTCTGTACCGATGGCTGATATCGATGATTCGGCCTTCGCCATATACTTCTCTCCGCCCAGGCATCAGGTCGCCAAAGGTGGCGCGTGGGAGAACCAGAGTACATAGCAACAGTACAAGCGATGAGCGCATGGTCCCTATTCTATACTGTTCAGTGATCTCACTTAAATTATTTACTTATATTATCTCAAAGCTTAAAATTAGGCATCAAAAAATAATATTTAAAATCAAGAAATAATTTTTTAATTCATTCTGTAACTAAAAGAATATGTAAATTCATAGTTTAAAACATTCAAAGCTCATAATTGACATGTTGACGATACATACATACAGTCCAGATCATAGATAAATCTGAGCATTCTCATTCTCAGTGTAAATCTATGAACCGATAACATAATAATGGCCAGTTTTTACATCTGTTCTTCTTGAACTGCGAAGTTGACAGACCATTCATGAATCCATTGAACATGTTCATCATTTCATGAGAATGCACCTGATAGGCGACCCCTCGGCCCCATACAACCTTAGAGGTAAGCAACGAATTTCATACATTCCCGCTTTGATGTCATCGAGCTTTAGGCCTTCCACAACAATGATCTCCTGGAGAAATTGGCTAATGTTAGTGTCTTGGAACTAACGACTAACAAGATATGAGATGTCTGCCCAAGAAGCAAAATCAAATGATCTTTAGTTCATGAAACAAACTTTTCTTACCTGGCTTTCCAGAAAAACAAGATGAGCCGGGATCAAATCATCAAATGCAGCGACAGATAAGTAATCAACTCCTACATTAGACAAAAGACAAGTGTGATAATCAGAAAGATCACAGTTCGGAAATGTGAACATGAGCATGAAGAGACTTCATAAGAAGTTCAGAGAAGTCTGCATACTTATGTTGGTAGCTAAAAGTGCATGAAGAATTCATATCTTACCAACAAGTTTTATATCAGTGTTATGTACTAGCCATTGTGCCCCATCCTTGGTAAATCCAACAAAACTTGTATCTAACGCCTTTTTGAACATAAGCCGCCTAAAACAATCAGATATAAATTCTTCATTTGGTACTAACAATAGTTAAGGCTCAACAGTTCAATAACATAATAAGAACTAGCGATGATATCAGTCATTCTCATTCAGATATGCTAAGACAAAGGATGGTGCAAACATGCCCCTAATGTCAAACCGGGGTAAGTATTACTTCAGAGGTTAAAAGATCATGCTAACACAAGTAATAGTGAATAAACTAAACTTACTGGTGCAGAACAGAGAAACCTTTATTATTGAAAGATTACGAACTTAATTGAGGATAGGAAATCATATTGAAGGGTAAGAGAGTAGTAATGTAGAACTGTGGAAGAGTTATTTACAGTTACAACATATGTAAAGTACAAAATGACTATCGTATATTGACAATAACGGTGATACATTTTTCATAGGATATAAACAATAAAAAATTACCTGTCAGTGTTTAATGTTCTGAAGATCACACGGCGAACACCCTTTGGAATGTTCAGGGACTTCATAACATCAGCTGTAATGTTTGAATCTCTCGGAACATCAATTAACAGTCCGGGACCTGTTGCAATAATGGCATAGAATCATCAAATGCAAGAATCAAGATAGCACAAAGTATAAATTCTTCCTAGCACAAAGTATAAATGTGTGTTTTTCTCTCCAGAAATTGTCCTGATTCATGAACAACTAAACCTTCATAGTACCTTACACAGACCCTTGTGTTGCAGACAAATGACATTGGTGAATTAGAGAACAGAATCCAATAAAAGTGTCTTTCCCATGATTTTCACTAATCAAAACATCCACTCAATTGAACGTAATTAACAAAGTCAATTTGGCATCCATAGCCTCAGTTGAGTCAATTCATTATCATTTCAAGCAATCACACCTCTACTAAACCCAAAACTAACTAACAAAAATGAAATGAAATGCTCTCTAAAGATTTTTTTTTTTTTCCAGCAACAATCCAGACACTAAGATTGATGATCAACAGAGACAAAACCCAAGTGAGGAATGAATTACCATTGAGCACTTCCAAATCAAGTGTATCAACATCGAACCCAGCATCGAAGTAGTGATCGAAGACGTGCCCGGGCGTGTCGACGTGCGTGCCAGTGTGGGTGGGAAGCTTCATCACCGACATGTTCGCGATCGAGCCGTTCTTCATGCTGGCCGAGAGCCAGAGGAACCGCCCCAGCCCATTTTCGGACGGATGCGAGGGCAAGTCTTCGCGGACTCTGTGACTGATATCGAATATCCTGCCGTTCCCGTACACTCCCCGGAGCTCAGCGGCGCTAGTTGCGAGGGACAGAGCGCAGAGTGAGAGAAGAAGTAGTGAAGAGCTCATGATTTTGAGCTCAGCTCTGTTTGTCTAGTTGGAGTATTAATATGAAGACCAAATTTTGGGCATTTGGATAGGATTTGCGGGACACGTGTTACTTTTTTTCTTTTCTCTTCTCTTGGCGACACTGTGCTGGCTTCCCTTCTGTAAACATAAAAATGATATTTTGAGATTGATTTCAGAAGATAAACAAAAGATAGATCCAAACCCATGAAGATGGATAGCTTCAATGTTAAGGTACACCTAAAACTCAGAAATTGATGTAATAAACACAGGTAAACTAAGCTTCTACAATCCATGAATGGACAAATCCAGCTTCAGGGCTCATGATTTTGAGATTGTTTTTTGGGTGGATATCATACATTAACGTGAAGAGCTGTGCGTGGGACTCCTGTTTCCCGAGGCTAAGTTACATGAATTTTATTGTATGCTCAAAGTGGTCTTGTGCAGATATCTTGGCTTAGCATCCAAGTGATTTGGGAAATGAAGTAAGAGCTGGATTAGCGCTAGGTTGACTTTTTTACATCAGATCTTCTACTATAAAAGGAGACTTTGGCATATTCACAATCTCACACACTGACTCAATTATAAGAGCAATAACAAGAACCTATAGAACTCGACTCTATGG
>JAYMSW010001813.1:0-15252 GCA_036897725.1 Erodium texanum | reverse complement strand
TCACCTTCCGCCGATCCTGCCGCGAGGGCATCTGCGGCTCCTGCGCCATGAACATCGACGGCTGCAACGGCCTCGCTTGCCTTACCAAGATCTCGTCCGGCTCCGCCTCCACCATCACACCGCTGCCTCACATGTTCGTCATCAAGGACCTGGTCGTGGACATGACTAATTTCTACAACCAGTACAAGAGTATTGAGCCCTGGCTCAAGAGGAAGAATCCGCCGGAGGTCCCCGGGAAGGAGATCCTGCAGACCAAGAAGGATAGGGCCAAGCTCGACGGCATGTACGAGTGCATTCTCTGCGCTTGCTGTAGCACATCCTGTCCCAGCTACTGGTGGAATCCGGAATCGTATCTGGGTCCTGCTGCTTTGCTCCATGCCAACAGGTGATCTACTAATCTATTGCTCTGTTATCGTTTATTGGGTAATCATTTATTTGTGCGTTGCATCAGTATCTATATGCAGATTTATTGGTTAATCTTTCTAGGGATTCAATTTTTTTTGCTTTACTAAGGAAATGATAGTTCCTGATTATGGATTTATATTTATGAGTTCTCATTGTTTACATGCTTGCTCATGATAGGCCTTAACACTGTAAGTTTGTTGTGAGATTTGTGTTATGTTTTGCTAGGTACTTCTTAGATTCTTGTTTTATTGTTTGATGTTATGTTATGTTTGCCTCCTTGGGAGGTTACAGAAAAACTTTAACTTTGTGATGCTTCTATGGTTATACATCCAGGCTGCATTTCTATTAAATTTCCCTTTTCTGTTTGTTCTCTTTATTTTGGCCAAAAATGGTCATTGCACATGAATGAATGAATGTCGTTTTCTCATTTCATTGTGCTTTTTATATATGGTCATAATTAGTGGCACAGAGGCTTAGAATTCTAATTTTGAAAGGGGTCCTGACCAGACAGACTTGTAAATGATGGTTCTTTGTTGAGCAGCTTTGTGAATTTGCCGTTCCCTCTCCCTTCTTTTGTGTTGGCAATCTGTTTTTCTAATACGCTGAAAACATGGTTTTGTTGTTGTGTTTTTACCTGGATATCTTGTATTGTTTCTTCGGTTATTAATCAAAATTTTGTTCTGTTTGATTTCTCTTTTCACTTATGTGGTATACAAAGTTCTACACCGTTAAGGTTAATTTGTTTCAGGGCTTGTAATTTATGATAGGTTTGCCACATTGATGCTTTACAATTTTCAGCAATGTTAGCTTGTTTTTGTTGATTGCAAATTTATCATTGTTACTGTTTATGGCAATACTTTTTTCCTTTTTGAAGCAAGTAATCTAATCAAATTCACCCTCACCCTTTGCTGCAAGGGTGATAAATATGCATCACTGTTCTGTGCTTTTCTGTTTGAAATCGAGTGTATCTATAAAATTATTACTTCATGAACTTGTTCTCTATCCAGGGGCGGAGGCACTAAGGCCCCAGGGGGGGCACGTGCCCCCCCTCAACTTTTTAATTTTTGTTCCATTTTTTAATTTTTAATTTATTGATTTATTTTTAATTTTTATATATTAAATTTCTAATTGATTTCTTTCTTATTATTATTTAATGTTTACAATTTTAGTTAGCATAAATTTTTTTTAGTTATATTTAATTCATTGGTTGTCATTTTTTAAAATATTTGTAGTTTCTAATGAAAAAAACTAACTGAAGCAGCACAAATTCGATGTTTATTTTTATTTTCGAACCAAATAAATCGTCGACACTACGATATATAATTAGTAGCCATTTATTGTCTTTTTATGTGGTATTAGCATATTTAAAATTTATTTTATATTATCTTTATGTTACTTGAGAAAAAAAATTGTGCCCCCACTCACTAAGAATCCTGGCTCCGCCACTGTCTCTATCAACTTGTAATTTACTGTTGTTCATTTGGCAAGCGTAAGGCCAGCCTTGCTTGGTGTCCTTAGTGTCTAGGAGTTTTTTAAATGTTCACAAACTAGCAGCCAAACCTAATAAGGATATAAGTATCATTGTATGAAAAAAGGAAGCGGGGGATCCCGAAACCACTTTCTCCTTTGTGAAGCTAAAGGGAAAACAGCTTTAGCATTTGACCATTAATTTTAAGTGGCCTTTCTCAAGGTAGGACCTGCAGTTATGCATTGAAACAGGTTCATTCAAACATTGAGCTATTCACTTGCCTCTAATTTTAGAATGATTAGTGCTAGATTTTTGTTACATATGAACTTTAATTTGAGTTTTTCTATCAACATTACTGGGATATGAAAGGTAACTCTCCTATTCCAACTAAAATAAATCAGAGTAAATAAAAAACTCATCTGAATATGATGGCTTTGCTCCTCATTTTTCTGCTGCTATCTCTTCATTTAGTTAAATTAAATATGTGCATTTGTCTGGGTGAAGAATTTTTATGTGGCGCATGTTGACTGCATAGCTTCAGAACTACTTCCCTCTTTTAGTTTCCCCTCAAGTGGATTTAGGAAGCCATCTATAAAGAATTCTCATTTTCTCTTTGCCTGGCCAATAAGAAATTGAATGTGTGAATTTGTACATGCAGGTGGATTAGTGACAGTCGTGACGAGTACACAAAGGAGCGGTTGGATGCAATAAATGATGAATTCAAACTATACCGCTGCCATACCATACTAAATTGTGCCCGTGCGTGCCCCAAGGGCCTGAACCCTGGAAAGCAGATCCAACATATTAAGCATCTCGAGGCTGGTGGTGCTTAAGTTTCCATTTGCATGAATGTGTGCATTGGACCAAATAATCAGTCATTTTTTGGGGAACGAAGCGGCTGAGTGGTTTATCTAGGTTAATAACTGTTGCACACTATTTGTATTTCCATCCCTCATTGTACTGAAATTTGGGATTGAAGCATGTTTGTTGTCTCTGGATCCTAATAAATCTCCATATTGCTCCTGGATGTGTTGAACTCCTTGGTTGTGTTTTCATAGCCGGGTAGCTAGTGTCTGAACTGCAAGTATAAGCTTTGTCTGAGAAATCGAATCAATGGTTGCATAAATAAATGTTTTTCCACATGTGCTGTGAATTGTGCTATGATGGTTCAACCAAGTGTTTCCACCAAGTTATCTTCCTATGGCTAGTGGTTGGTTTACTAATGTACATATTACTTCCATTTTAAAAAGTAATAATCCTGGAACCGTATTATGATGAATCAAGTAATGCTGTTACATTTTACTGACTGTTAATGCTAAACTCTTGTCACAAGCTTGCTAATGCTAATGCATGTGCAAAACGATGATTTTGTTCAACCCTGAGAACCAGTTCATCACATATAGAAATGATTTGAAGATATCTATCTTGATTATGCTCTCCCTACCACATGCTTCAATAGAGAACATCTTGTTCAGACAAATAAGATTTCAGTGAAGCATGACAAGTAATAATAATAAACCTCAATCATATATGATATCTTGAACTGATACTAGAAAACAAGCACTTCATTTTACCAATCTTGACAACAACAAAGAATAAACATTTCAAAGGAAATAAAGGTGTCTATCATAGACAACATTGTATTCAAGAGCCAGAGGTGTACGCTTTCCCTTAAATAATCTTTATATTCATTACATATCAAGAGGAATTTATGGGATTTATCAAAACTTTGTCAAACAACTAGGATGATTGAGTTTTATTGATATACAACAGCTAAAACATGGCTAGCTAGCCTAAATACTAGCTTTCGAAGCAGAAAATTGGTAACAAATTATGCATAGCTTAAAGCTGCCTTGAAAGTCCTAGAAAAACAGCAGCAGATGATATTTGTACCCTGAGATCGGCGATATCAACATCGTGACCACCTTCAACTAGACCCCACTTGTCCACCTGCAAAAGGTAAGCACAGTTAATTGCAGCTAAGTGTGTCTGTGTGTGTAACAGAGAGAGAGTGAGAGATTGAACCTGCAAATCTTCTTCAAGTCTAATTAGCTCGATTGCTTCATCAATCTGCAACTTCCCACGGAAGATTCCTACCGCAATTACTAAAGAGTGTGCAGCTGAGGCGATTGCATCAATTGCTCCTAATTCACAATCATTTGCATTCTGCAGAAGGCTTTCCATGGCCTTCACAAGACCATCCTCTTGTTTGCCGCCAAAAATACTGGTGTACACAACAGGTTTATATCCAAACTCTGATTCCACCCAGTGCAGCAAAGGATCAATTTTCTTCATTTGCATTTCTGTAGTTGTTTCAAGCTTCTATGAGTTGATTACACAAAACCATGATGAAATACAAATGTCAAAATTGTATGAAGCTTCTACGATACGAATCTTCTCTAGAGTATTGACAGGGCTACCTAATTAAAAACCAAACAAAAGCTCCATGATGGGTAAGGGATTGTTCATAAATAAATGCTATGATTTGCACAAAACATAAACCTTTGATCTTACAACATGAAGAAACAAAAATTCACTTCATTTTAGACTGCAACATCACCACAACATGAAATGCAATTTTATGCACATCATTTTCAACTAAAAACCACACTATTTTCCTCCTTCAAGGCACAATGATAACTACTCATAAAAGCTGTGCTTCACTAACATTTAATCTAGCATTTAATAAGAATAAAATATAGTTCTTCAATCTCACAGATGAGCTGGCAGACACCTTGTATAAGTGATATGGTTGCAGTATCAAGTACCTACCGGTAAGAGATAAGAAAACAAGATTTTCCATATAAATTGTGAAATGTGTTTGGCCATGAAAGGATGCATTCAGACAATGATTGAACAAAAAATGTATTACAAGAAACATGACTTTTTAACTCACTATGGACGTTGGTCGTGTGAATGCTATTCTCGGGAGCACGACAGAAGACCAAATCAAGATGGAACTTTTGCGTCAAATGTTCAACAATCTTTGTTCTTGTGAGTGGAACTCTCTCCAGGGCAGTACATGCAAGTTTCATGAGAGGCATTGTAAATGACCTAATCCCATCTGCTTGCTACAAATAATTAACAATACATTACAGCAATCAGAAATAATCACTTACAACTTCTTTGCTACAAAGTAAATGGACAGAAAAATAAAAGAAAAAGGCTCCAAAACTAGTTCCCTCTCATTTTACATCCAACTGACTTTCAGATCTTTAATTTATTCTTTTTTTTTTTTCAAAATGCATTCATTCGTGTCATTCCCTTCCCTTTAATGGAAGTTTAGGCAAATCGCCAGCTAAAATTCAACAAAAATAAAGCAACTTGGACCATGTGAGTGAAAAAAAAATGCTAAACTTTGAAAGTAAGCTTGTCAACTAACTGTAAACTGAAGAACATCGTCATGAAAGCTTCATTCAATTGGGCAGGAAAAATATCGTTTCAGAATAAAAGAAGCAGAACTAGAATCACTTCCAAATCACCAAATCATGAAAATTCACTGATCAGATCAAATTGAAATATAAAACAGAATTTGACAACAAAAGAACCCAAATTTGATGTAAGAACATGAAAAATGAACCCGACTTGCAAAACACACCCAATCAAATGAAGGAACCAGAATCTGGATATAAATGTAAAACGAAAATAACCCCAAAAAAAAAAAAAAACGAACCTGGTATTCCCATTCGGCAGCAATGGCTTTAGCGAGAGGTAAAGTAGGGAGCTTGAGAGGCTTCTTGGAAGGGGACTTGAGGGTTCTATAATCAAGCATGACCGTCCAGCCGTTGCCATCATCGGCCTGCCTAACTGTGACCTTGTTGTAGAACCGCTTGCCAACGATCGATCCGGTCATGAACGACATCGGCATCGACGCAGAGGAAGAGGCAGTTTTGGAGTCGAGTGTCTTGATATGAATTGCATCATCTTTATCGGTGCTTTTAGTGTAGAAGGTATCGGATTGGAGCTCCTCGGCTGAGGAGGAGCTGCTGCTGAAGACGCGAGTAGGAAATGAAGATACAAATCTCCGATTGTTCTGTGATCTAAGGGCCTTGTGTATCAGTGAAGCCGCCATTGATAGATCCCTCCGCTGGTATTGGAAGCTTCACGAGTTCGGAACTCAGATTTTGTTAGGGTTCGTTACTGCTGAGTGACTCAGAGGAGACACGAGAGAGAGAAAGAGAGTAGTGCAGTGAAGTCTCTGAAACGGGCTCGGTTGGGCTTTCGGACTCTGCGGCCTGTTGAGGCCTTAAGTGGAGTAGTATTCGATGGGCTTTTTGTCATTTAGGCCCAATGGTCCTAGTAGCTCTCATCTCTTCTACTTCCATAATGGGGTATTTTGGCAAGCGTGAGGCGCAAGAAACAATCCTTGCTCACCACGTTCCTTGTTCCCCAAACAAAAACCTCTGCTGCTGTTGCTCTGATCCTGATTGCTATATAAAGCTTCTCTGCAACTTCAACAATTCATACATTCATTGCAAGTTTCAATTTTTTTTCAAGCCCAACAGCAAAAGTATTAAGATGAAGAGGGAGGGTCGCCAGCACGGTGTCGTCAGGACCGTCGGAATCTTACCGGACCCGCTCAACCGGAGACCCGAATCCAGATTCTTCAACAAGCTCCAGTCTCTCCCACCGCCAGATCCTTCTCCAAGGTGCCCTCCAAGCCCACCAACCACTCCAAGCCCACCGGAAAATATATCCAACAGGACCCGGCCGACCCGGATTCCAAGCCCAAGGACAAGATGAAAGGTACCCACAAGCTCAGGTCCGGCGACGTCGTCCTCAACCACCGCCTCCTCACTTGGCGGGTCGTTGACGGCCGACCCGGCTTGAAATTCTCCGGCGTTTCAGCGTCGAGCATGGTGGGTCACTTGGCTGCCAGCGATTATGTGCTTAATGACGAATATTATGAAGATGATTATCAGGAGGAGGGTAGTGTTTACAATTACTAGATGACCAGCAGCAAATTAAGAAGCTACTTATCTTGATGATGATGATGATGATGATAAAGCTTGGTGCTTTTCTTTGTGGCACAGGCATTGCTGATCATGACTATTGTTGGGAATTATTGGTCAACAAATTTAGATTGCAATTGGACATTATTAGCTTGTGTTCTTTTTAAGGTTTGGGTTCTACTTGGATCACTGTAATGGATGTGGAGCTGCCACAAGGAAATTTGTATCATTGGCCTTTTAGTGTAATGTTGATGTTCTGGATAGTGTTCCTTAATCAATATATTTGAAGTTTTGCGTACTTGTTCCTTGTGGATTTGCTTGTATACTTGCAAAGAACCAACTTGTTTCTGGGTAATTAATAATTAAACTCGCGCACATAGACTTTGAATGTGTGAATGAAAGACAAGCAAGCAAGTCATGCTACTTTATTTATGCATAGAATGTTGTGAAAACACAACATGTTTTTTGATACTTTTGTCTCTAAATTACAAATCATGTTGGTTAGATAATGAAACTTAGCCCTAGTCTGATAGATCAGAGTTCAAGTATCTTTAGGTTAACCAACTTTAATAAAATCATCTAAATATTAGGTGAACATAATTCATGAATCAGTCAATATCTATTCAATGGATGTTGTAAAAATCAAACCATGATACATTGACAAATCTAAACCAAAAAAAAAACGAAAAAGTCATGATAGGCTATGTATATCATCTAATATCTATTCGTTGGATCTTGATCATGATTGTTTAATCACCGTAGAAGCAACCTCGCGAGCCCACCACTTGAGACTATCTTTCATGTCGGTCTCGTTCCCTAAACGCGGAACTCTCCACTTCATCAACAATTGACTTTTCTCCTTTCTCTTCCCCAACCTCTGCAACCCCGGAATCACCGAACGCAACCTCGAATCCTTGTCCTCCTCGGAGAACACGAACCCAAGATCCATGAATCCTTTCAACTCCTCCAGATCGGAGAGGCTCTCGGTCGGTTCTCCCATCTCTGTCAGGCACGGTACGACGTCGTTTTCCTCGCCGGATAGGATGGTCAGCCGGAGCCAGTACGGGGAGAAGAACCCGAACCTTTGAATTTCACGATCTGGGTCTGATCCGAAACTCGAAAAAGTTGACGACTTTGGTCGTTTCTCGAAGATTTCGTGCTCGAACCAGCAAGACTCGAAGAGTTTCATCACCCTATAAGCCTCCATGATCATGAACATGAACGAACAGATTGCAAGAAAGAGTAATAGGTTGTTGTTTTTGTAATGTCTTGTCTCTTTGGGAGGATTATATATATGTGTGAAGAGTTTGTGATCGAGTGTTGAATGGAAATTGCTGAGGAAACTATATATCTATATTATTATCTCCAACACGTTTTCCACTTTAGACTTTTTGTGGACTTTTTCTTTGAAAAAGATTTTAAGTTCTGGTCTAAAAAGTGGTTCAATGTTTTTTTTAAAATTGTAATTAAACAAATAATTGTCATTTATTTTTGCTACATACTGACAAGAAGTAAATGATTTTATAATTAAGCACACTACTTGTGAGTTAAGCATGTGTTTTAGGCCTATTAATAAACAAATGATACTTATGATTAAACAATATTATTTTAACACAAATCTGCCAGTGTTATATACTCTAACTAATATACATTACAGCACTTGACAAGGCAGACTAAAACCAACTGAAGTTGGCACCTCAATCCAACTAAAGCTGCCACACTCCATCAACCACGTAGCTGGTACAAGTCTAACAGAGTCGATACCGAAACTAGCCAACGTTGGAACTATTCCCAACCGAAACTAGAAACAAAACACTACCATCTACCTACTTACACTATACCACTAGATTTAAGCCGAAACGAATACTACCTCCTACACGCGAACCGCTTGAACTCCGAACATTAGGCCTTTTGCCGTGGTAGCTCGCGTCATCTAATCTTTCAGATGTGGACTGACCTTTTAGGCACCCCACAACTTCCTAAGCTCCGATTGAGCCGACGACAAACCGACAGTTACATCTCACGGCGACCACTTCTCTGTCTGATGTGACAATTGTAGGAGTCGATGAACTAGGATCATACACTCACAGGAAACACGGTAGTGTATCGACCGGAACAACCGGCGAATAAGACTCGCCACCGGTCGATCTAGACGGCTAACGCCAAGACCTGGTGGTGGTTGTTCCTTTGGACTCCGTGAACTTCGCCGGTGGCCAACGACCACCTCTCAAGCTCGGCCGCGGCCCACGCCAGCCGCCTCAACCGTAGTTCACCGAGACCAAGCGGCCTAACCCAGATCTACTCTTGACTGACAGTGTCGGAGGACGGAAGAAGTGGAGACGGCGGCCGTGGACTCCTGTATAGTTGGAGTGAGAGACACAAGAAGGAGGGGGTAGGGGGGACTAGAGCCATATGACACCCCTCCCCCGTCGACGACTGATCTGAGGGTTTTGGTTTTACTGTTTAAAGTAAAGAGAAGCGACGGAGAGAGCTTTTAATTTCTTTGATAAAAAGAGAATAGGATGAGGTGTTATTTTAGCAATATTTGTTTTAGAAGCTTAATCATCTCCCTTCTCTGTACAAGTGAATAAGTGTAACTATATACTCTATTTTGTTTTTTGTTTTTTTGTAAAACTCTATTTTGTTTTTTTAATTGCATTATTTTGGTATTAAAGAAAACCATATTCTGTCTTGTGTGGGATTAGATGCTGAACATTGGGGGTGATTAAAAAAAATTATTGGAGAGAGTCAAAATTTTAAAAACTCACTATAACGTACTCTCGACAGTTCTCTACATTGTTTTTTAATTTTCTCCCTTTTCATGTAGTAAGTTGCCTACATTTTATCTACATTTTCTATAGTATTTTATGTTTTAACTATTTTCTTTTTCAATTCCAAAAAATTGCTCTTTTTATGTGATTATTTACGTAAATGACTTCCTATATTAACTTAATTATAAGGAGTATGATTGGAGATACTCTAAGTAACCCATAATGATCCATTGGTTTTTTTTTCGGATGACAGTTTTATATAAGATTGAGAAATTAAAAGAGGAGACGTGTTCCATTCTACATGTATTACGTCATTTTAGTTTTATCTTAGGTCAGATTATGAATTATGATAAATCTTCTATCTTTTTCAGAATTAATTACATGGTGTTAGGATGCCAACATATTCGTTCTATTATGAAGATGCCGGAAGCAGAACAAGTTTCATTTTTTTTTCAGCTACAATGTCGTTTGGAATTAATTACTGCGGATTGTTAGATCTATCATCTCATTTCAGGTGAGTTCTTTAATACGTTCTACAAATCAAACAACATATTAATGGCTCGTGAATCACTAATCTGGTATATAACCAATTTTTGTCAAAAATTCTCTCCCACCAGAACAAAGATTAGTGGTTTCTCCAAAAAAATTTAATGATGTCTATTTCCCCTGAAAAAAATATATAACTTTATTAATATTTTAGATGATTTTTTGGTTGAATTTTGATAATCAAATTGGGCATACTTATTTGGTTATAAAAAGAATAAAATATTATTTCTTAAAGTTGAAGACAGATTCAAATATTAAAACGAAGATTTGACAAGAGTTTGGACGGAAAAACCCGACCCATATATCTTTCCTACCCACCGAACGAAAACCTACATTTTCCATGCTCTTTCTTAATAAGCCAAAAGTCAATGAACCAACGTCAAATAATAATTTATTTCTTCTCTACTTTTGTCTCCATTCAATTATCAATAATTCAACCACAACCGGTTGCTTGCTCAGTCTTTCTTTTTAAGTTGCGACGAAACCGGAGAAGAAAAAAATTGGACCAAATCTACAACAACACAACCCCAAAAGATCATGCAAAAACAAGTACAAACTATACAACAACAAAAATGAAAGAATCAAAACCTTAACAAAAACAAAACTCGAACTCATGAATCATGATCATCGGACAGTCGAAGCAACAGCATGAGCCCACCATTTCAGATTATCCTTCACAGCCATCTCATTCCTCAGAGACGGAACTCTCCAATTCATCAATGGGTTCGGAGCCTCCCACGCCTCCGACAAGTACGGCCTCGGAACAGAGATGCTCTGTTTTTCTTCGTCACTGTCCTTCTTCCCCAACCTCTGCAACCCCGGAATTATCGAAGCCAAACTCGAATCTTTGTCCTCCTCCGAGAACACGAACCCGAGATCCATGAACCCTTTTAGCTCTTCAAACTCGAGATCCGACAAGCTCTTGGTCTCTCCATGTCTCCTCCTCTGTTTCACACCCTTACCCTTCGTCGTGTCATGATCAGCTCGTTGCTCTGCTTCATTGTGTATTGCTACGTCGTCGTTTTCGTCTCCGGCGACTTCTTTCCCGGAGAAGATGGTGTGGAGCTTCGGCGTGTGGAGGAGCACCGAATCCGGAGACAAAAGACCCGAGTTGAAGCTGCTCAGATGGTCACTCATGGACCGGGTGTGGAGGCTAGGGAGCTTCAAAACTTGTGTCTTCTCTAATTTCTCTTCGATTTCGCGACCTGGGTTTTGATCCAAACTCGATAAAGATTCGAACTTTGGTTGTTTCGCGAAGATTGGGATCTCGAACCAGCAAGAATCGAAGAGTTTCATGACTTCATCAGCATCCATGAACAAGATGTCAAGAACAACAAAGAAGTTGCAAAAACAGAGCAATTAGGTTTGTTGCGTAGTTGTGGGTTGTGACGTTGCAGAGTGTCTCTTTAATGTTATATATGGAGTTAGTGACGGAATTGCCCTTTGTGTTCTGTGGAAATTGCGGGAAAAACTCAAGATGATGGGTTAGTGTATATTATTCTAAACACGTTTTGGAGTTAGACTTTTCCTTGGAATAATGTGTTGCTTTGGGGTTGAGAGTGTGTGGTTGCTTTAAGACAAGGCGAAGGATCTTAATGATGATTATGATTGTTTGTGGAAGATTTAGACATGCAAACCTATGTGTTTGTTTTGTAGTAGGCCTAGATGGAGCTAGAGGAGTCTACAATAATTGAGATGGTGATTTTGTAATTTGCTTATTCATTTAATGATTATCTTATAGGTTTTAGTGATTAAAATATAAAATAATAATTGTTTAAGAAGAGAAAATGTCAAGATTGTAATCTTATGTGGAATAGAAATGAAGTGTTATTCATGAAAGACAGGGGCATATTCAATTAATAAAATACTTATTAAAGCTTGTTACGGTTATAAACATGGATTCTTGGAACCAATGTGTAAGTCCCAGTTAGGGTAATAATATTAAATGTATGGAAAACATAAAAAAACATATAGTACTGTATTTATACAAATTTTTATTTTCTAACCATTGTTTTATTTACTATCAAAAAAGCACCGCTAACAACTTCTTTTTAACATGTTGTTTTTGTTAAAGTACCAAAAATGCTACTCGAGTATAAAATTTAAAAAATGTAAATAAAAACTTAAAAAAATAAAAATCAAGCCACTATGTTTATCGAGTTCATTCGGTTTCATTCAAATCGTTGGAAAAAAAATCGTATTCAATGATATTTTTTTGGAAAACTGAAATTCAAAGAGGAACGCTTTATTCTTTTTGTACAAAAATAATAGGTTTTGATAAAAAAAAAAAATTAAGTGAAAAAGTGATAATACAAGATGTATTTTTGACAAACAAAAAAAAATCGTTATAGGATACGCTTTTTAAATTAAATGAAACTACCGTTAGAAAATGAAAATATATATATATACACGTATGTTTCTGATGTTTTCCTTAATTTTAACATAGTTATATATTTCTAAAAAAAAAAAAAAGTGATAGGAAGTATTTTGTTCTCCATGTATATTACCATCCATCATTTAACTATTTGTCTCATATATCCAACTTCTAAACTAATATTTTAGTATTTAGTACTAAATTTTTCATGTTAACAGAATATGTTACAATCTAATAGTGACATGACCAATTTAATTAAGTGGTACACCAACGAATGAATCAGTGACTTAGTATTACATACAAAAACAATTCTTGCAATTATCCAAATAATCATAAATTTTTCATAAGAATACTAATTTAAATTAGTAGAATAATGCTTTTAAAAAAACTCATAGAATAATTTAAAATCCTGCAATATTGTCCCTTCCACCCGCTTAACTAATTATTATAGATTATTATATTATCGGAGTGGATGAAGATGCATTGTACCTACCAAGTTTCACTCACAAAGATTGCTTCTCAATTACACTAATGAAGCAACATCTTGCCACTATCAGTGGTTAGAATTCACATAAACCGCACTATTAAGACGTGCAGCAAATCCAAACAAAATGTGTACAAGTATTGTCTTTTAGATCCATTGGAGACTTGGAGTATTGTAAAGTGAACTCTTTAGGCTTAGGTTAGGAAAAAATGCAAGTGAGTTCAATAAACTTTTGTTGAACTTCTTTTTCATCAATACTATATCAATTATTATCGAATAAAGAACTATTTTTTTTACTATTGTTAATACACAAAAGAAGATCAATCATTTCTGCAAGTCTTATCCCAAACATTATAAACAGATTATAGCATCTCCTATAGTAAACACTTTAAATTTTCACCTAATTAAAACTGTTCATGTACAAATATGGTACAATAAGAGTGTGTTTCATTGTTAGTTGCGTTAGTGTGAACAAAGCACTTACCGTACCAATAAAAGAAGCATTAAAAATGTGAAATAAATTAGCGCCGTGTTAACGTGTCATGAAGAAACTAATAACGGACAGCCTTGGAAAATTGTGATTCTCTCGAGGGTGTTTTGGTAAATGACGTTGACCTTGAAAGATGGGAGCATTCCCACGTGCGTCACGTGCTCAGATTGCAAGTCACTCGTCTTGTTCATTGGTTGGTTGAAACGTGGCTTCCATATTCACACTTATCTACATCTCTGTGTCCATTAATGGCTTTAAATGGCGATAGGCCAATTAAGAAGGTGATAGCCTCTATGCCCCATGCTTTTCCGATATTTTTCAGACCATTTCGGATTTATATTATTTATTATTATTTTTTGACCAAAATATTATTGTATTATAGAACCAATATTTTATTCTCTCTAGATTTAAGGATCTATATGTTATCATCATTTGACGTCCATAATCTTATATTTACGTTATATGAATATTGTAATTAATTGATAAATATATGTTCAATTTTACCAGAATTTGAATTTTCTGTAACATACATTATGAGTTGAAGACACACCTTTTACTCTTGTTTTTGGATTTTGAAAAAGTACGAGTTTCTCAATCGGATAAATAAGTGAATAGATTATTGAAATCTCATATCTAAAATAATAATAATAATAATAATAGTAGGAACTAAAAGAGTTTTTCTTTTTTGTTTACATTAAAAATCATATTTCTATGGGACCTAATAGATCCCACATTTTTATGTTGAGCAGATCAATATTTCTCTATATTGTCTTTTTGGACTATTATTGGTGAGTCTTTTTCGTTTCGTTTGTTATTGTGTTCTATATATGGTTTTGATGTTCTCCATAAACGATCTTGGTTCTTACACGATCTTTTTGTGTTCGTACGTTTTAATGTTTATATGAAATGCATGTGTTATTGTCTTTGCATACTACCATACTAACTCAAAAAAGCTTATTGATACTCGATGTCTGGTCTAATATCATCCGACTCATTTCTGATACCTACTCTATCCGGTGTTTTTTCCGATCCCACCCTTTTTGTCTCTCCCCGGTTTTTCATTGACTTTCTACTTTGTGAACATGACGTGTTTTCGCTTGTTACTGATACAAGTACCAAAAAGATGTTTCTATTCGGGGCACATAAACAGTGCTTGGGTCAAAGAGTCAAACAAATAGTTATTTGAGGGAGGTAATACATATACGAAGAACATGATTTATGATGTCATTGGAACCATGAAGTAAACTTGGAAACCAGATCATTGACCTTATTCAAGCCTACGAAATTGGGCTTCAAACATAACTTTTAAATTTACTTTTAGCCCACAAGGCCCAAGAACTTTATTTCCACCAGACATATGTACTACCGATCTCCCGAACCCGGAAATTTGACTGGCCCAAAACAATATAGAGAGAAAAAATCACTTCAGGGCAAGGGGTGCCGTTGGAAGGAGAAGCATGTAGTTCTACGTATTCAAATAATTCAAGCCCTCCTGCTTCCAAAAAAACAAGAAGAAAAAAATCAAGTCCTCTTGATCTTCTCTATTTATATCCAAACTGGAAAACAATATCGCATTTCGCGCGATGGTAATACTAACGGTGATATACTTATTTCCATATAAATAAATTTTGTATGCTGATACAATACACAATTGATAAAACATACATATGATGTTGATAATTACCACTCAACAAATTGATAATTATTGTGTAACAATTCAAAAAGTTATAACCGCGAGAACATCAAGATAATCATATACAAA
>JAYMSW010001812.1:0-15257 GCA_036897725.1 Erodium texanum | reverse complement strand
CTGCAATGTGATGGGAGCTTGGGGATCCAATTCTGTACTCAATGCTGCTATTTTGTTCCTCTTCTTGAAGTTCTATCTCAGCAATCACAAGAATCACAACCTTAAGCAAACCTAGTAAGCTACTTCATCAAACCTTTTGAAAATATTAATCATGATTTGTTTCAGCTGCTCATATAATTGGAACGATACGATTCCTCATAGCATTCTTGTCTTTGTATTTCTTACTATTAGCATCACTACTTGTTTGGATCACATTACCGTCTGATTGCATTACCTTACCTATAATGATAATTCCACTTAAGGTACAAAGCCTACTAGGAGCATATCATTTGAACTCTACATAAGTATCATTGATTATGGGATTAATCAACTGAGTGGATGTGTTACCATTGGGCCCAAAACGGTAAGTATTGACCCGATCTATAGCAATCAAATAAAGATGAATACAATGTGATGGTTTTTGGTATTATTGGGAATTTGGGAATGCATGCCACTGACATCTATGTCTACTTTAGGTGGAAGGATCATCTGCTTCTTACAATCCAGTCATTTTGTTTGACTTTTCTGATCAAATTCTAACCCAACCAGATTTACCAACATGGCAACACACACCTCCATTGTAGTCTCACATTTTGACACTTGGTCGTGTTCCTGTAAATGGAGATTCTCATCCCCTTTCAGAAGAAATTAAAGTTCTCTGTATCCAAAAGTCTCTCTCAGCATTAGTACCCTCTGCTCTCTGTTACGTCTGGCACACACGGGGAGTTCATCTTCTATAATATGCCCAGAAAATCCTTCTCTTCTTATCCAAATCTCTCTATCGCCTTAGAAGTCTCAGCTCTGTCCACCCTTCAGAGACTAGACGTATGACCCAAGAGCTATCACGTTATTTTCTTATAATTTGATTGTCTTATACAGAATAATTTTTGAGTTCAGCATATTTGATTTGTTTTCCTTTTGTTATGGTTGCTGTTTGGCATATTTATTTGTATATTTGAAGAAATTGTAGGTATATCAAAGTTTGGATTTTTATGTGCCATTGTGTGGCTGGGTTTCTTTTGGGTTGATGATCTCAATGAATGGTTTGCTTGTAAATTTAGAGTGAGATGGAAATTGAAAGCGAATGTCAGGAAGTAGGTGAAAGATGGATGGAGAATACCAAAAACCTAAAGCCTGCATGTTTTAAGAAACTTTACAATTGCAAAGCATTTTTCATCACATTTCCTCGAGAACTAAACAGAACCTGATTTGGTGTATTCAGTGGAACAGTTACCTGTAATCTTACTTTCCATCTATTTTGATCATTGAAGTGTTAGGATCAGTTGCAAAATTATAATGTGTGAACTCTTTTCTTTCTTACTCTTTCATGTGCATTCAGTGTCCTTTAGCAATTTGTTCATAGTTGACTTATCTCCCATGGGGTTGAAGTTGCCACTTTCTGTCCATAATTACATGTTTAAATTTGTTAAGAGTAATATCCTTTTATATTTATTTCTCTTATCTTATGCAGGGAACAAAAATATGTCCACGAAGTTGGGCTTTCCTGTACCAGAGAATGTGCTGCTTCCTAAAACAAAGATTTTGTGTATGTGTGTTTGCTTGGAAACGCTATGGGTGGTTCCTTTGATGCAGGTACTTTCCACATTCCTGAAAGAACTTTAATTTGGCTATAAATATTGTGGTTATTGACTTATTGTAAACATTTTTTTTTTGCAATGGTAAAAAAGCACACATTTCCTTGTTTCTGTTTAAACGATCTTTTGCTACTCGTTTTAGATTCACTTTCTTCTGATATGCTCCCTTCCCATTGATGTAAACCTCTGAAATGCCATATGATCCGCATTCTCCTCTGAATATATGCTAACTCTTCTCATTCCCAATCAGCTTGCAATATATGATTTGAGTTTGACTATAATGCCCTTTATGTTCACCGCATCCCAGTTTCCGATACACCAGCATCTGAGGCCGAGGCTAGCGCTTGGTAATACAGGAGGCACTGAGCAAGAACCTTAGAGGATGAATTTTGCAGCTGTACCTAAAATTTCAACCTTACCAATTATAGCATATACGTTAAATCATTGGATTACAAGAATATCCAGTGACTGTACATTTACAAGATTTTCAAATTACTGATAAATCTTACAGAATGTTGATGTATTTTGTTCACATGTTTATGCTGTAGGATTATTGATATTTTGTTCTGATTGATCAAGATGAGCACTATTTCTTGTCTTGAAAGGTTCATGTTTTGAATCTTAATGGATGCTAAGATAAATAAAAAAAATTAAAAAAAACAAAGGAAAGAGAGAAGAAACAGGGCTTTAATTGAAGGCCTTTGGCCAACTCTGTTCCTCACCATTTTTTTTTGCTTGTACATTCTCAGTTTCTTCTCTACAAATTGACAAAGCTTCCCATCTTTGAGAACCCAACCAAACCCTAAAACCCAACCCACCACTAAATGGACTCCCCCTCCTACCAACCCTAAATCTAGGGCACATTACTTGCAGCATGTGCCCCCAGAAAAATTACAAGCCAAAATTAGCAGAATAAGAAGATATAGAGACTAAAGCTGCCTATATTTTACAGATGTTCCTTTCTTGGAACTGCTACTTTGAAAGAAACTGCTCCGCCACCGATTTAGCCATGATAGTTTCATCTCGCCGGAGCCCGTGCACTGGCCCTCGCCTTCCTCCTCGCTGCTGAAGAGGGTCTGGTCGGAGCAGTCAAGTGATGCTCCACAGGCGAAGTTGTATGACTGGCAAGCTGAATGGCATACTCGTAGCCTGTTGTCACCGTCTTGGTCGCACTTTTGGATTGAGATCTGATCTTTCAAGCAAGCTTATCAGTCAAAGGCTCAAAGCTATAGCGGCTACATGAAATTATGATACAAAATCTGGCCAGGTTATACAACCTAATGAGGCACGCATCATATATTGCAATATATGCCAGAGACCATATTAAGTATAGGGTAATTGCACATAACTACCTTTATGAATTACCACAAATTAAAGCTTCCACATACACATGACCACCCTTATGAATTTTACTATGAGTTCATTTCTTTGTGAACACTTACTATCGGTTTGTGGCAACCCATAAAGGTAGTTATGATTGTGCAAATAACCCAATATAATTCACTATGGCGTCATGTGTTTGTGGGAAACTCATAAAGGTAGTCATTTGCAATTAACCCAATATAATTTACCATGGTTTCGCGTGTTTGCGGGCAATTCATAAAGGTTGTCATGTGCAATTAACCCTATTATCGAAGTTCAATTAAGGACTGACAAACACATTGTGCTTAAGTTTATAGATTTTTGATAATTAATCACCAAATGCATATAAAATAGTTAGATCGTGAAAAGACGGGAAACATACCCAGCAGGCTAGGCGCTTTGCAGCTGCATCGCAATAGTTGCTGCCGAAGATATTAAATAATTTCCTAGCACCGCCCGGGACCAGCCTATGGTAGTTTGGCATGACGACAACCTCTTCTAGCTGCTGAAGTATGCTTGATTCACTGGGCGCACAATGTTGCCCAGAAAAAGAACTCTCAAGCACGTCTTGGCAAACTGAGAGACTAGAGAGGAGCGTGGAGCTGTTCTGGCATGTATAACCGGCGTAGTCAGAGCAACGGAACTCGCAAACTCCGTTATCACAGACTCCTCCGTGCAAGCTGCATTGTTCGTCGCAGATAGCTGCATATCAATCCCAGGCACAGCGTAAGATTCAATTATTAATTTATAGAGAAAAGGAGTGATGTTTTGACCCATTTTGAGGCAACAGGGTGCTATGTATTTGAGGAAACTTCAGTATGGGTTTGTATGTTTGTAGCCAATTTATAAAGGTAGTTATGTGCAACTAAAAAGTGTGTAGTAAACAAGGAACATGTAAGCTTCAAATTATCAAGTTAGAATTGGATATAACACATTCAAGTACGGGTCCAGACAGAGGAAGGTCCAAAAGGAGAGATCACATTACCAGTGGAGCAGTCTGTGCCCGTAAACCCATTTTTACATTCACAAGCCCCATCGGAAAGGCACTTGCCGCGCCCGTTACAGTTGCTCGGGCAAGAACCTATCGATAAATATAAAAATTCTGTTAAAATGAATATCAAAACATTAAACCATTTTATCTTGAACTAAATAAAGACTATTTTAAAACGAATTAAAAGCTCACGTTTACTGCAATCATGACCATGAAACCCCAGAAAGCAGTGGCACTTCCCATCAACGCAATCTCCATTGAAATTACATGAATTAAGACACTGTCCCGATACAGGAACTGGGGCCGTGCTACATAGCTCATGGTAAGCAGGGCAAATCAGTTCACCTAGAGACAAAAATAAGAAGAAACATAAGTGAAAGCGAAGGTGGATACAATGTATGAACTGAGAGACAGAACAACATGGTACCGTTAAAACCAGGAAACTGAATCGCTCCGCCAGCATCAGGACACGTTTTCCAAATGCCATCCACAGCAACCTATTGATGAAATAATCAAAATTATCCGAGGCGGAACATAACATCCTAAGATGCTTCATGTTCAAATACACGTCTTTGCTATGTACCAGTGGCAAAGACTTGTATTTGAACTATAGCAAAAGAAAATATTCAGTTCTCTATACCTATAATTTTTCATGCCTATAGAAAATATCAAGGTTTGGCAGTATTTCGGTTTCAAAGCTCATAAAACCCATTTTAAACATGCCATACTTAAATCCATCGATGATATCAATCATCAAACTGGAAATATGTGTTTTGGAACACTCTCTTCAACACCAAGGTAGCATTTAGATAAGGTTTTTTCGCTTGGGAAAGGGAATGGGATTAAAATGAACTCACTCGCCTTCTTTTTATCTTTTTCTTTCCATTTCTTTTTTGAAAAACCAAAGTCATAATCATGTTCCTCTAGGAAAAGTACATAATGTTGACTCAAAAATCACCCCAATCGGGAATCAGGGGACAAAGTTATGAAATGTTCTTTATTTTTGTTAAATTTAATAAAAACATGATGAATATAGGAATGAGATTGTCATTCCCAAACCAAAAGCTTACCCCAAACACAGGCTAGTACTGTTTTTGTAGGGATCAATAAGATTTATATGTTCAAATTGAGCTAATTGTTAATGCAATCCACCTTTCCAGCATTTGCAATATAAAAAATTGACCACTGAAGTGTAAATATCACACTCTCAGAGTCAAGCCCAGATCAAATCAAAAGTTAATTATTAACAACGAAAAAACTATAGCAAAATAAAATATATGAACAAAATATAAAGCTCAAGTTCATACCTCTAAGGAGTTGTTTGAACACCTATGCTGATAACAACCATTTCCTTGGGTCATAGAACCACGCACAAAACCGGTACGAACCAATGATGAGGACATACACCTATATATTAACAATTAAGATAAAAATCAACCATTTTGCACCTTAATAACACCATATTAGCAATGACCATGGGACTAAATAAACTGATATGCAAGAAAATCCTAGGAGAACTCTCACCTGGAGTTGCCCCCTCGAACTTCACCCAACATTCTATCAGGTGCTCTTGCACTATTAATGTCTGTACAAGATCCATCAGAGTAAGCCACAAAATAAGTGCAATAATCAGCCAATGATGACTGCCCACCTGCAATGGAGATGGATTACAAATGAGTTGTCAAATAAGTATGCCTAGTATTTAATTGGGTTAATTACACTCGGCTAATAAGTTTGCATGTTTTTCACCTAGCTACACCTAAGTTTAACTTTGTATTTAATTCCAACATCCAAGTACGAAAGTTAGTTTTTTGCAAGCAAACATATATGTAGTCAAACCACCTATATCCAAGTTCATGAAAGGCCATAAAGGTAAAACAAAAGATGGACACAAACCTTTATTGGCCTGTGGAAAATAGCGAGCCCAGTGAGGAAGATCACCACTGTAACTCACAATCGGGCAGTAACCTTCAGCCTCTCTGTTATATGTACAACCCGACAGTTGCGTACTGTTGCAATGGTAAGCTCCTTTCCAGAGGTTGCAAGGGGAGGCAACAAAATCTGTCCCTTGGTTGCGACCCCAATCGAGTTGGTCAGCCATGCTATAATTAGCCTTGTACCATCCACTATCCTCTAACAATGCCAGTGTCATCTTTGAAACCACTGATCTTGTATCCACTGAACCGGTCATAATCTCATTCATCAGAAGCCTTTTTTCCCAGTGCGACCCTAAAGCCAAGATATCAAAAACACATGAAGAGTTAACCTTCCTATTGGTAGCATCCATGAGCTATGTTTCAACAGCAAGTAAAGGTTCTTGTCACTGAAATTACATCTAATACAGTGCTCCAATTATTTTTTCTGCCTTTAGTATCCCCTCAAATATCTATTTTAAATAAAGGGTAATTGCTTAAGACTACCATTTTGAATCGTCCACTTCACAGAAAACTACCTTTTGACAATATTTGAACTTTATAGTACTACCCTTTTGTTTGAAAACAGTTCTGACCCAAACTTCTTTTTATTTTCACTATTCATTTGAGTCAAGAAACACACTCTATGTTCTCTGCTATAGTCATTTACCTCCTGTAATTGGACTATTCAAAAAGGTAGTTTAGAGTTCACATTTTGTCAAAAGTTTTCCATAAGTGGGCGATTAAAAACGGTAGGTAACCTCACCCGTACTATTAATATTGTTTTCAGACCCAATGGATAACACATCTACAGGACTACAAATGTATAAGAAATGTGGAAAGAGAGTAGAAATAGAAGGAAAACCTGAAGTGCCACGTCCACCCCCGTCTTCTAGCTCTAAACCAGTGAAATTTTCAGAAAACGCCTACCAATTAAACACTGATTAGCTATGTGTTGAACTTGTTATCTTATTTCTAACTTTTACAAACATGGAAAGATTATCCTAAAAACTTCTTAAATTACCCCATAGTGATGTCGTGAGTGCATGACAACGCGTGGAAGCACTACACGTGTCACCATTCGCCCAAGCTTTTCATCCATGACTTGTTCAGTAACCTGAAAACAAGTAAACTCTTTAAGGTTGAGAGCAAAACTCGCTGTGTGATAGATATCTAGATTATTCTAAGATGTACTTGTCCCTGTTATCATAAAGGGTATATCTAGCATATTTTACCTGACTACGCCTTCTCTTTCTTTCATCTCTGAAATGGGCGAATGCATGGGGATCAAAGCCAAGAACATGCATAACCTGAAAGAGACAATATATGCTTATCAGAAGAACAATACAGTAACTACCACGACCTTTTGGATTCATTTATCCAGAAACAACCAACCTCATGAATTAGAGTTGCAGAGAGCAAAGTCTCTGCTTCAGCTGTCAAATGTCGAGGAGCAACATTCACATGACCTATACAATAGAAGATAAGTTGTTCTAACTTGATATTTAAAATGCATATTGGGGCAAAACAGCTGATCTATGTTAAAAGAGGCTCCAAGAACAAATTTACCAGCTATAGCACGTCCCCATTGATCACGTTCACATGCCACTGCCCATGCTAGAGTGTTGCCAGTGGTAGGTCTTGTAGTAACTAGAAGAACTAAGTCTGCATCAGCAACACCCTCTGCAATTGAAAAGATCATGAGTATTCACAAACATGGTAACAGATACATGACTCCAGAAAGCTAATTTGTTGATGAAAAAAACAATTAGCTAACAAAAAGCTTTTCAGCTGAATGAAGATACCTTCAACATATTCACGAGGAAGCTGAACACCTCCATCTTGCCCACATGCAGAATAGCCACTTAACCTCAAGTTCCCTTTCACAGGCTCAACAGCTAAAGCTTTCTTAAACCAGTCAGCTGTTTGTCCTAGAGCCTACATCATAGCATATAAAATTTGAGTCTCTATGCTTCCACGAGTTCTTTTGCAAGAGTAATTTAAATTTTAAAATTCTTGGAAGCTTAATAAGATACATTATCAAGTAAAGACAAGTTATCACACCTTGCGAAGGCGCTGCCTTTTGTCCTCCCGAGAGATATCATCCGAAGTACAGTTATACCAGCAATCACCATAAATTGGAGGATCACTATGAGGATTGCATGAAGGATAGCCAAAGAGAGAATTTGCCAGAGGCTCCCCAAGCTAATCAAAGAAAAAACAAGGAAAATCAATATATGGTACACAGAACCCATTTACAAGTTACAGCAAAGAGCTTCGCTATAACCATTGATACACACCTTTACAATGTCCCCAACATTGCGACAATCTCTATCAGGCGAGTGCCCAACAGCATCATAATTTAGATATATCCTAACAGGTTGCTTTGCACCCTTTTGCTGCTCCGGGAGCTTGGAGTTCTCAAGTAATGTCCTTCCTTTATGGTGAAGGGATTTGGAAGTATCAGACCCTTTGTAAACCTGTGGAGTAACAGAGTAGACTTGATGCCCCGGGCGCCTCCTTTGTTCAAGTATCTGATCATGGATGCAAGAGTGGGAAGCTATGCTATCGCTTCTCCTTCCGGAGCCCTGACTTTGCAGTTGATTCTCTTCGGGTTTTGCATTACATTCCACTAATACTAGCACCAATATAAATACAATCTGAGGCAGAAAACAATAGAACTAATTAAGAAGATAGCAGCTTTGTTAACTGGGGTATGAAAAGCAGATCTAACGTACTCGAAACCCGAAGAACAAATCTTTGAAAACCATAGCATGAATTGGGTATTAGAGGAAAAAAGCAAAAGCCACAAAATTTCCTAACGTCACAACCCCAGTCCTGCCACTAATAGGTTATCTGAAATACTATAGATCCCTTAAAGTCAGCTTAAACATCACTATTATGCCCCAATATTGCACCCTAATTAAATGGGAAAGTCTAATCTTCTGAGACGCTGATTCAAAGGATCTGCCGGATTTTCCCGGAAAGTCAAAGAAAACAGGAGAGAATTGACAAGTAACTGAGGAACAATGAAACCATCCTAGATACAGTGGCTTTCTTAATCGAACCTGCCCACATAGATGCAGCAAAAAAAAGAAAAGAAAATATTTTAACAAACCTGAAACCCAGATGCCCAATTATAAAGTCAGCATCAACATTAAAAAAAATCTCAAGTTTTCTTTCCTTTTCTGCAATTTCTGAGGAACCAAACACCACCCAGAACTCCACATTTCCTCAATTAACCACATTGACGGATTATTACAATAACAAAACAAAAAATCTAAAACCCTCCCCCAAAACAGACCAAAATCCCAAATTGCCGGAAATAATCGGCCCCGCTCAGCTTACCTCGAACACAACGACGCGTAATCGGAGGTTAGACCGAAATCTGGGTACGGCGCATGGTGCACGGCGAACAATTAGCTCCATGAAACGACAGCTGCGAGTTAGACACTACAAGTACCGATTCCATCAAACAGCCGGCGACTCCCAAATCTGCCTCCAGACCCAGAAAAATTGCCGACCCTCCTGCATTTCAATCGCTCCGTAGGTAAAGATGCACCGAAAATGGGAGAGACCCTTTTACCCAGACCTCCTTTTGCTTCGATTTCAAGCTACTCACGCGCAATGGTGCACAGAATCGGAGATGGGTCTCTGTAGATTTTACCAAAGGATAAGCGAATTGCTAAAACTCGTTCAAAATCAGGTGATTCCTAAAAAAAAACTCTGCTGAACCCAGAAAATACAGAAGAAAATTTCAGAGCTATTTGTTTGTTCGTTCGGAAATAAGACAGTGACAGTGAAAGAGGAGAGAAAATCAAATAGATTGGGTGGGGTGGGTACAGATGATAATTTTCTTAATCTTTTGGGTGCTTTTTTAATTATGCAAAAGAGTTATTACCATATATTCAACAGATATAATAATATTTTACTGAATTATCAGGTCGGCGTGTCTAAATGACCTCGATGTTTCAATAAATCACAAAAATACCCTCTCAACTTGATCAATTGAATATATAGTTATTGCATTTGAACTCGAGTCGAATTCGTGTTATAAGGCTCGTTCAATAAAAATAATAATAAATCTCTATATCTAAAATAAAATGGGCCAATATGAATTTATATATTACTATTTATTTTTGAATCCAGCTTAAATCTACCGGATATTTCTCAATGTGGCAATGAACTGTAAGAGGAGGTTAGTATGGAAATTTTGCTTTGTATTTAAATCCATATTAATTAAATTTAAATTTTCCAATAAATTACAAAACACCAACTTAGTTTTATCTTCTTTTCCTTTCACCCTTGTATCAATAATTGATTTTGCAAGAAACCCATGATGTATTGTTTTGAAATAATTGGAAATCCTAATAATATGAAATTTAAAACCTATATTTACTGTATATATTTTGTGGATCAGGTGATAGTGGTTCAGATCTCCAACTAAAAACAAATATAAAATTGTAAAATAAAATAAAATTTCAGCAATGATTTGGTAACCCAAGTCAGCAATATTATGCAAGAACACTGTTTTTAGGTAATGTGGGTCACCTGTTGTTGTTTCTACAAAGTCATCAATTTTATTTTCTCAAATACATGCACAATTTGGGTGGTTAATTTATGTTTTCAATTATTTTGTGATATATGCTTATTATGATGCAAAATATCTAAATGATTGGTCTAATGAACACAATTCGAATTTTAATAACAATATAATATTTATTTTTCAAAACAATATACATTATAGTTGTTAGTACTATTGCTGTTTGAATTTTCAAAATTACCTCATCAAATATTTAGCTCATTCTCATTTTGTTTTACTTATTTATTTTGCATTTTCTTGGTAGACGGTTGAATTGTTCGAAAATGACAATCATCTAAAACATATTGAAAGTAATATGTGCAAAATATATGGTCACTGTTTGCTTGTTATTTTTTTTATAATATTGCTTGATTTTCAAGTGTTTGAAATTTAAATTTCAAAGTAAAAGAGATTTGACTTTTATATATAATACACAACATTTAGTATTGTGTTCAAGACTTTTTTTTTTTGAAAGATGTTCAAGACTTTTTAGTTTAGTACTCAGCTACCAATTTTGAGTTTCATTATTTACCATTAAATAACTAATTGTTTAATAAAAATCCAATAAAACAAAACCTCAATTACAAAGTGGTATTAAATATCTTTCAATGCAAAAGTTACAAGGTACCAATAGTTGACCAGGCCGTACCTTAATATTTGTTTAGGTTTTGTGTCCAGCATTTGAATGTGTCTCAAATTGACGGTCCATAACAATAAGTGTATTAATTAGATTAAATACTTGTGTCATGGTGATTACTATTTCATGAGTGATATTATAGTCATTTTAGAACTCAAATAATACAAATTACAATTGTCAAGAAATCAAAATAAGTGAATTGGAATAAATCAAAACAAAATAAAGAATTTGGATGGAGAATATTATTTTTATCAATTATTAACCATCTTTATATAAAAAATAAACTAGTACTAAACCATAATTATAATAATTAACAAAATAGGGTTGACTTAAACAAATAATCGTCCAATGTTGATCTTTTAAATTGTATCCATTTGTTTAACGTTAGAAGCAAGTCTAGTACCTTGTCGGAACCCTCTGAACATATTGTTAAGCAATATACGTACCTACCTTAACAATCAAGCAATTCAAAATTTAAAATTCGGTTTACTAATTAGATTGGCAGGTACGTTATATATAAACCCGTGTTATTTAGCGCGTTTTTGGCGCGGTTTGATACAATTATTACGTGATAATGGATAACGCTAGACGCATGTCAAATTTATTGATTATTAAAATTTTGCTTGAAATTATTTATTTTTGAAAATGTATTCTTGCTTGAATTTATTATCCATAGATTTTTATATATTCATATATAGACTTCAAAGTTATTATATTAACGTTATGATGGACATATCAACAAATCAATTTGACTTCTTAAAAAAAATATCAGTTACAATGAGATTTGAAAATCTCTCGTGGATTCAATTAAATACATGTATAGAGGTTATAAAAAAAACACCACAAAATGACTCGTAAAAAGAGTAATGTTCGATTGTTATTATTTTTTTTTTTTGTGAACATTTCTCATACTCTCAAGTGTTATATTATAGGAGGGATCAATCCTCTCTCTCAACCTTTTTTTTTCTTCTAGTTTTCTTTCTGTCGTCGTCGTCTACGGTGACGATAAAGGCGACAATCGTGTTTAGTTATTTTCTCTTTGTCGGTGGTCTATCATCAGTGGGATTCCCTTCGTCGGCGGTTGCTTCTCATCATATACGTTTCTCCATCTGGATCCGGGGAAGATAAGCGTGAGCGTTGATTCCGATATGCGTGGGGGCGGCAGAGCGTGTGGCGCATGGACAATGCATGATCATCAATAACGTGTCAGTTTAATCTGATTTAGGTGTGCACTATTGGTGCACAACTAATGTGTTATTTGGCTGCTTTTTATATATGATTTCTTTTTACCGATGCTTATTGAGACCTCTGAGTAGGTCATATATTTTTTTTTGGCAATGCTTCTTCGAATGTAAGCTCGTTGACAGCATGAACACTAGTCTGACATGACCTATCTTAGTTGGAATTTGTTTATCCACTAGAGCTAATTCTCCTCTATTGAGGCGGTATTTTTCGTCTAATAAAATCGTCTATTTCCTTAAAAAAAAAAAAAGAGAGTTATATTACAAGTGTGAATAGCTATAATAATCAATAAAAAAAATCATACCAAAATTCTTACAATAAACACTTTTTTTTTTCTTAAGAAAATAGACAATAAACACTTAATTCTAAGCCAAAAGTAAATCTTTTTGAAGAAAACAAAAGTAAGTCGTAGTTGTAAAAGTTATTGATCCAAACGTGTTCGAAAATAAAATTATAATTATTTTGTTTATTATACATCAACTTAACGTTTCCGTCTAACCAATATTATACCCATATGTAAATGACATGTATGAGTCAATGATAAATTACATAATGAGAAAACTCGTGATGAGGTAATAATAAAATGGATCTAATAAACAATCTGATTCAAATTATTATAGTATATTTTCTTTCCCAGTAGCTCTAAAAATGGATTAATATTACAACTAAAATGTGAATTCAACCTTGCTTTTGTAGTGGTCCAAAACTATATATAAGTACATTGAAAAGCAACATTAGGCCATATATGGGATCAGAAAGTTGTATCTTCACTTTAGTTAGGTTTAGGTTTAGGTTTATATAATGGTGGTGGGTGATCAGAAAGTTGCTTCGTGCCCAAACCAACTCTCCTTTCCTTTTAAAGTATAGTGTCCTTACGTAATTAATATTGTGAATTCAATATCACTCCTTTTTCTACTATTGTCTTGTTTTTATCCTTAAAAGTTAACAATATAAAAAAGAATGTTATACATTTCATATTATTTTGTTATCACCAATTAACAAGTTATTAACATATGGAAGAAAAAAAAACTATAAAGACGTATGAAGAAATTGAGGCATTACAAAAAAGAGTTATTCGAGTTTACAAATGTTTAAATATATTGGTTGTTGGAAAATAATTAATTAATTATGTTGCTAGTGGAAAAGAAAGAGAAGATTGGTTCAATTAATGGATAAGAGGGAATCTATCATGGTTGTACCTAATTAAATATACAAGACACCACAATATTGTTTATGCAGACTGATATAATATTGGTTTGCATAAACACATAATGAAACATAGTAAGATGGGATAAAAACACTTGATAAAAAATGTACCCCCGTTATCTAATTCCTATGTATAATGTATCGAGTAACATTATATTGGAAATACGTATATTATATGTAACTTTTTTTTTTGAAACAAGAACGATTTTATTAGACAGATGATACCGTCGTAATAAAAAGAGACTAGCTCTAGTGGAAAATACATCTGATCAAATATGTCATGCCAGACTATGACTCACAACTGTCGTGAGCTTACACAAAGGAAGCAATGCCAAAAATGATCAATGATCTACGCAGAGGTCCCATTAAATATCAGCAAGACGATACCAAACCTATCGGATTAAGCCGTCCTAAAGTCACAATAATTGTGGAGCCAAATACCGAATAAATGTGTGCTTAAAGTCATACTAAGCTGACGTCTTATTGACTATAAAACAAAAAAAAACTACATACTAAAACATGAGCCGAGGCAGGGCGATGATGGTGGGCGCAAGGAGGCTGGGTGAAGGGGAGACGGTGCAGAGGGTCCACTACTTAAGCCGGATCCAACAGCGGCAAAGAAAAGAACCGGAGAGGGGAGAGCATGCTCAAAGAGCTCTCATCCCACTCTTTATACTCTGACGGTCGGTGAAAACCCTAGGGAGAGAGGCGGTTTTGAAAACCCTAGAGAGGAACATATAGTCAATTCTTATATTATATATAACTACAAAGGTATAAATATTGAATCATTATGTGTATAAGATAAGATAGTAAAATTATAGACTCTTATCACGATGTGAACAATAATTTATGCAATCAACTTGATTAATAATCATATCAGATTCGATGATGCATCATACACAATATGAGATAATTAAGATAAACAACTACTAATAACACAAATAATAACAATTACTATCTCCACCATAATTTCATTCCCGATGTACAAAAAAACGCTCATTTAACCCTTGAACTAACGTTAATTTTAACAAATAACCACACAATCATCGAAAATACAATATATGTTAGTTAATTAAGTAGTAGTTTGTAATAAAAAGTTTCATTAATCTAACATAAAACCCTACGTTTTTTTAGGAGGTCATAGAGTAAATTATGTTTTAGATAAAATAAAGTATAAAATAAAGAAATAAAATACATAGTTGAAAATGGTAATTTAAACTTCCTCAGATAAATAAGTAAGCAAATAGATCAAAAGATGACATATCATGTATCTGAGTGGTAGCCAGTAGACAAAGAAAAGTCCATTTTTGTAGATTTAGCAAATCTTTTACCAAAATCTGAATCACAACAAATCTTATTGTGAAATCACTTTTCTTTATACACTTAATTTAGTGAGGTAGATATAGGGGCATGATGGATTGGTGTGCTTTGCTTCATTTCATTCATGTAACCTCAAATAAAACTTATTTACTCAACAATTATTAACGATCGGTTGAAATCAAACGGATCTATACCGTTGGAGTACGGTCAGGGCTGAAGCTATACAGTCAACGATCGACAGGCGGGGTTGCCTCCTCCCCCCTCGTTCTCGGCACTGTGAACCCAACCCATCTGCCTCGATGAGTTGTTGCCGCCGCTTGCTCCGTGTCGGACGCCCAACCGCCGTGTGTTGCCCGGTGTGAGGGTAAGG
>JAYMSW010001811.1:0-15260 GCA_036897725.1 Erodium texanum | reverse complement strand
TGGCGTTTTGCCTCTTCCAGCCCAACGGCGGTCGCTTGGACACCAACACCAACATCAAGTACACTAACATGTTTGATGCCCAGGTAAACAAGGTTTCCCTGTTGGCTGTTTCTTCATCTGCAAGCTTCAATTTATTTAACCGTTGTAAATTTGCCTCTAGGTGGATGCCATTCGAGCTGCATTGAACTCAATGTCCTTCAAGAATGTAGAAATTGTGGTTGCTGAGACGGGCTGGCCTTACAAAGGAGACCCCAACGAGGTCGGGCCCAGCGTTGACAATGCCAAGGCCTACAATGGCAATTTGATTGCGCATCTTCGTTCCATGGTCGGGACTCCATTGATGCCTGGAGTTTCCGTGGATACATATCTCTTTGCTATCTACGACGAGGATTTGAAACCGGGACCCGGCTCCGAGAGAGCTTTTGGGCTGTTCAAGCCTGATCTCTCCATGACATACGATGTTGGTTTGGCCAAGACCAGCCAGGTCAGTCTCATAATTGCAACATATACATGACATTTGTTGGTTATAACTGAACTAGTCTTTTTCATCAGAGTCCTGTCATACCGGCAAGTCCGGGAGCACCGTCTACGGCAAAAACTCCGGCGGCGCCAAAGCAGACAAAGAAAGCTGCATGGTGTGTGCCCAAAGGAGGTGTATCAGAGTCTCAGCTGCAGGCCAATCTAGACTATGCTTGCGCGCAGGGGATTGATTGCACTCCAATCCAACCAGGGGGCAAATGTTTCGAGCCCAACACGGTAGCGTCTCATGCAGCTTATGCAAAAAATCTCCTCTACCAAACTTCCGGTCAGAGCCCTATGAGCTGCTATTTCCTCCAAACTGCCACAGTCTCATCCAACAATCCTAGTAAGCTTTATGAAACAAATTGCTTGATGTTAGATGATTTCAGCAACGTTAACGGGTGTTCATGATTTGTGTTGAATAGGTTACAATGGTTGCATGTATCCCGGAGGGAGTGCCTGAAAAGAAGAGGAGACTAATCCGTTCTATCTGCTTCTGTTTTTCAAATGTGCCAAGAAGGTTTGACTGGATTTGTGATGTTAGTCAACAAAAATGTTTATATGCTAATTAATTTATTCGTAACTTAATTATGAGTGTACAAACTAAACTGTGTAACGTTGTGCATGTATGTGTTGGCTATTTTTCACCTTTGTGAATTATGCCATTTTATTATTTAGTAAGATGAATTTCCGAGCTTATTAATCTATAATAGAACATATTTCTCAGGTGACATAGAATTGTTGGAATTATCACAAAAAAAAAATCATACGATCTTAAATAATACAATGTAACAAACTTATCTAATCACATGACCTTTAAATAAATACAAAACAACAAAGTTATATCTCCTAGTCCATTTTTGTACGGCCTTTGTTGATGATATTTGCCTGTTTGGTGAGGAAAAATGGGTAGGGTAGGGCAGGGACAAAGCTCACAGCCATCAAAGCATTAAACGGTGCGTAGAGCGAGTTGCACTCGAGGAACGAGTCGACTCAGTTTCGCGGATTTTAAAAGGTGGGATTGATATTCAGTTACAAGGAAATAGAGCACCAAGCCCCTGAAAGAAGTCGATCACGGGGTCCGTTACGCGAAGCAGTGAAGAAGTGCGAAAGAGGCACGACGGAGTCAGACCAAACCCTAACAGCCGATTCAGAAAAATGGCAAATAGGGAATTGGAGAGAGACATCGAGCTTCTGATCCCAGTAGCTGCAGGTATCTCTGAAAATGGAGTCTCTAAATCATCGTCTCCGGTCCCCGCCCCGACCCACCACTCCGTCCACTCCGGCCGCGAGGTTCCTACATTTTCCTTTCTGTATCTGTGTGTGGTTTGCATTTCCTTTTGGTTTATGAGAAAATGGACGAAACTATCAATTATGGATCTATTGATTCCGTTGTAATATTTGTCGTTGTTTAGTTAATTAGATCTGGGGTAAATACGTAATGTGCACCAATCCTTAGATTCAATAATGCAGAGTACATACATGATTGGTGACATTGATGGAGATTGTTATTGCAGAATGTGTAATGTTAATGATCTGTTTGAGGAAATGCCTTGGTTCATAAAGCTTGCCAATAATAATGTTTAAGCCCTTGTTTGTGAACTTTGTTTAGGCATTCTCAAAAGTCATTCGGAGTTGGGCTTCCAAAAAGTTTATGACAGGATGGTAAGTCCTCTGCATTTGTTGCACCGTTGCTTAGTTTTGACCTGTATCATGGGTATTATATTGATCAATATCGCATCTGGCCTCACAAGGGCACTTGTTTTTATATTTGAAATGTATAATAGTCCTTTATAGAGCAAAATATTTCCGATCCTCTATAGTACCATTGTATAATTTGCAACAATCAGGTCAAAGTGTCATATTTTTAGCTGTCCACGGTAGCTTCCCACACACTTATACCTCCTGTTTGTGTATATGCCACTTACTATGGAGCGCCCCAACAGGTATAGACATAGTGACGAGGTACTCAATCCTGGAGTCCGAATATAGAGATGATGAATTGTCTTGAATCTTTGGATCAATGCTTAAACAAATAGCGTTTATGCAGTTTTGCTTAAATTGGATGCCAATATGACTTGCATCTTGTTTCTGACATTTAAGGTTATGTACTCGATATGCACGCAAGACAGTAACTGATTAAATTTTAATATGAACAATTGGCACTTCTTGCAGCGTCATTCTTCTTCCAATAGCCATTACATTCTATGTCACATGGGGTTTCATTCATTTTGTTGATGGGTTCTTCTCCCCAATTTATGATCAATTGGGGATCAACATATTCGGTAAGTACTCGTGCTTGTTGTCTCTTTTGACAGATCCCTTCCAATGTTACATTATAGATTAATCTAAATGGTTGGATAAATCACCTGTTAAGTTTATATCGCATACAATAGGATTTGGCTAGTTACCAAAACATTATAAAACTTAGGGTGGAGCCCTAGGGTTTGATGGGAAGCTTGTAAAGCAAAAAGGCTTTTCAGTTCTTGATCACCTGTATGATTTTCAAATAGTAAAACCATTGCCTTAAGAGGGAGAAATTTAAAGTAATTAACTAGTAACTTGCTATTTCTCCAGTCAAGTACAACATGTGATGACCAATGGCCAGTTCTGTTTATCTATAGTGATATTCTGACATCTCAAAGAAGTGGCTGCTACATAAATGCAACTTCTTTCCCCAGTTTCTTATTTGAAGACTATTATGGTGTGAAGTAAATATCAGGAATCAGTATGATTTCTTTAAGTGTCTTCTTCAGATATATTTCCCTCCTTTCAGAAATATGTAGGAGTACAATAATTATTGCAATTGCCAAGTTGGGTAGCCCTGCCTGACAAGTCTTAGCGAACAGTTTTACTCTATGTCAACTGCCACATGTGATTATCTTCATGACATAGGAATCAGAATGCCATTGAGAGAAATACATTTGTTTCTTGCTTTCATTCTTGTGTTATATGAAATAGAATTGCCTTTTGCAGGTGATATTAAACACTTAATCTTGTACCCACCCAACTTTGGAAAAATTATTTAACAATGTCAACTTGTGCTCTCTACTGTCATAGAACCAAAATCTGCCTTCAAACCATCAATTTAGTTTTCATGTTATTCATTTGGTGTACATGTAGGTCTTGGATTCGTTACCTCCATCACATTCATCTTCTTAGTTGGAGTATTCATGTCATCATGGTTGGGGGCATCTGTTCTTACTCTTGGGGAATGGTTCATTGAGAAGATGCCACTTGTAAGCTATATCTACTCTGCCTCAAAACAAATAAGTACAGCAATTACACCAGGTAAAAGTATCAATATTATTTTGGTTTCTAGTATTACTTGGCAGGTCTTGAAACTCAGTGATTGACATTGTTATGCAGATCAGAGCTCTAATGCCTTCAAAGAAGTGGCCATCATAAAGCATCCTCGTGTTGGGGAATATGCATTTGGATTTATCACTTCAACAGTTTTGCTTCAGAGGAGTGTGGGTGAAGAAGAGCTCTGCTGTGTTTATGTCCCCTCCAACCACCTCTACATCGGAGATATATATCTCATCAACTCAAATGATATTTTGAGGCCCAATTTGTCCGTTCGAGAAGGGATAGGTCTGTTTCTCAAACCAATAACTACACAAGGCATAGTCTTTCCAACTATAAATCTCATGGTGGTTAGGACTCTGTTATGCAGAAATAGTCATCTCAGGCGGAATGTCAGTGCCTCAGATGTTGACTACCATTGATGCACAGACACCACGTGCACCATCCCTAGCAGCAGGAAGCTTTAGCAGCTTTGCTGCATCAAATGCATGATAGTTGATGAATGGGTAAGCAGTTCTTTATTCAATAAAAACAATGCATGATTTGTTGAAATAAAAGCCCATGGGGTGCTTAATCTCCTTGTCCATTATGCAACAGTGATTAATATAAAAGGCTTTGAAATGAAGCAATGAGGAATTGCTGGAAACAGGAAATAACATTGATTCATCAAGTTACAACTTACAGTTACATTGAGAGAAGACACTATTGAAGACATGGGATCACCCTGAGACAACTGTGTTAGCAGTCTATTATATTCTCTAGAAGTTTCTTCTTTTTACCTTTTTTTTGTTTTCCATATAAATACTAGGTGATCATGCACTTACGGATCAATGATTAGTTGTGCCTGATATTCGATATAGTACTAATCTCGTCAAAAGTTGAGATACTTTATTTCCTGTGAACTCAAAACAGAAATGTTGATATATACATAAATTCTTCCTGATGAATGGGTCCTTATGTTGTGCGTGGGCTTCATCTGAGCGTCACTCAAAATATGTTAGGCAGTTTTGTTTGAACTGAGGAACCACATGTGCAGAGCACACCATGTTAATAGCTAATGACTCGTCTGAGCTCAATGGCAAACATTTTTAGTTAATATCACGCGAGAAGAAAAGCACACTACATGAAATAGAGTGGGCTTATGGGCTTTTGCAATGGGCCATAATTATGGATTCCATTTCTCTTTTCTATTGACAAGTGTTAAAAACCGCTAACTGAGTCAGTGCGCCACGTGTCGAGGACCCAGTCGAAGAAATCAAATAAAAACGGTTAATGTTACATGTGGCGGCCGCAAGGTTCGGACAAACGGATTTCGACCTTTAGCCATCGCAACTTCATGACTGACGCTTTAGCTTTAGCTGTAGACATGCCTCCTTATCCCCACATCCCTATCACGTGACCCCAACTTCACCTCTTTCCTTTTCCAGCCATAGGAAGCTTCAGGCCTGTCCAAATAATATACCTTATGCTCACTAACTAGAATAAACTATTTTCCATTCTCTCCGCTCTGCAATACCGCCTCCCCAAAAAGTTCCTCCCTCTCTCTCTCTTCAGGTCTTGCCCTCAACGCCTTCTCTTTCTTCTCCAATTTTCTGTTGCTATGTTTCTCTAATCGTTTCGACTTTTCGTTCGATCATTGTCTCTTTCCAAATCGATTTATCTGCTGTATCTTTTAGCTTGATTCAAGGTCTCATTCGATTTCTTTTTTTTATTTATTTGCTGTTTGGTTGTATCTTTTATTTGCTCTTGGATTCTGCTAACTTTTCTGTGATCAGGAATTGAAAGAGTTTGAAAATAGAATCGGATTTTTTTTGGAGCTATCGCACTGGTAATACAGATACTGTATTGGTTCAGTGATATAATGTTTGGTAAAATCTGCCTGTTTCAGGGATTTGCTTTGATTTGGACTATAGATGGCTGCATCACCTCTAATCAGTGATACTGATGCTTGGAAGGGTCTGAAGGTATTGGAATAGCAAATTTGCTTGATAATGTATGTAAATGTGAAATTTGTGTTTGACAGGGAAGCCATATTAATTTGCAGGCCCATGTGGAAGATATTAAGAAGACACATTTACGCGACTTGATGAATGATGAGAAGCGATGCCAGTCAATGATGGTGTATGGCCCTGTATTTGACTTCTTAATGCTGTTCATTTATTTCCTTTTCTTTTTTAGCTTATAGGCTAAAACTTAAAACAAGAAGAATAGTACATTATCAATTTGAAATATTCCTGTATTTTTTTGCAGTGAATTTGATGGGATGTTGTTGGATTACTCGCGGCAATGTGCCACTCCTGAGACCATGAACAAACTCTTAAAATTAGCAGAGGTGGGTTTTGCCCATTTCATGTTTGAGATTGGTGATGTATTGCTTTCCCCCCTTCTAATTATCATGACTGTGTCTAAATACAGACAGCTTCTCTGAAAGAAAAGATTGGTAGGATGTTCAATGGGGAGCATGTAAGTTGGAGTTTACCTTCCTTATAAAATTTATTTTAAACTCATGCGATATCAAAATTTTCACTACATTCCAGATTGGATGTCCTTGCATTGTATCCTATTTGTTTCTCACTTGGTAAGGCTGTCTCTAGCATGAGCACAGTGGATATATCCATGTGGGATGATCTTTTCAATTATGCATAAATAAAGATGGTAGAAGTATAGAACTAAGAAGGGTGCAAAATATGAAATTACTATTTTGATTGTTTTAATTGTTGTTTGGTGGCAACTTCAGATAAATAGTACAGAGGATAGGTCAGTGCTACACGTTGCTCTTCGTGCTTCAAGAGATGCGGTTATTAACAGTGATGGGAAGAATGTAGTTCCCGATGTTTGGAAGGTTTTGGACAAGATAAAAGACTTTTCAGAGAAGATTCGCAGTGGCTCATGGGTAATCTATGGTTGTTCTTTGTCATCCAATTTGGTAACATTTGATGTTTGAATTGTAAGTAATAAGCAAAGTTTGATAGGTTGGAGCCACCGGAAAAGTGCTGAAGGATGTTGTTGCTGTCGGTATTGGCGGCAGCTTCTTAGGTCCTCTCTTTGTGCACACTGCGCTGCAAACAGGTTGTGAAGGCTGCTCCTACTGTTGTTTCATTTTTGGTCTACTATAAGTTGAAAAAGTTGTTCCAAATTTCATATTTTGATTTGCTCTGCAACAAAGTGCTTATTGCTTTGCTGATGGCAACTGACAGATTCAGAGGCTGCTCAATGTGCCAAGGGACGTCAACTGCGTTTGTAAGTATATATGTTTCACTTAATTTTATAGTTTTTGGTTCTGTAAATAGAAAAAGAGGTAGCACTTTTAGTGATTGATGATATTGCAATTTGCAAGTGATTGTATTGCATAACCAAACTAATATTTAACTGTATATGCTTGCAGCCTCGCAAACGTTGATCCTATTGATGTTGCAAGAAATATCACAGGGCTAAACCCTGAAACTACTTTAGGTAAACATGTCCTGTATCTTTCATCTAAGCTATTCCCATGACTCCATATTAATTGTTGTTGTTTTAAAAATGATTAATGCAGTTGTTGTCGTTTCAAAGACTTTTACAACAGCTGAAACCATGCTGAACGCTCGAACACTGAGAGAATGGATATCAGCTGCTCTAGGGTTAGTGTGATGATAAAAATATTTCTTGAAGTCCTTGTAGTTTCAGGATTCGGGAACGGTTAATGTCTGGATAGTTCAGAGAACTGTTTTGAAGATGATTTCAAGAGTGAGAAAGAATGGTATTCAAATAAAAGAAAATGTATTATACTTGTAAAATGTGTCAGAACAAATTTAATTTCTTGTAAGTAGTTTGCATTTTATTCAAGATGTAGGGCATAGGGTGCATTCTTTTCCTTACTGTTTTAAAATTTTAAAACAAAAGGTCCATTTTCGCATGTTGTGTGGAGGGACTTTGTCCTGCTCCTCTCATTCTCAATCTCTCATGTGCATTTATGACTGGGATTTTAAATTTCAGGCCTTCTGCAGTGGCAAAGCACATGGTGGCCGTTAGTACTAATCTAGCTGTAAGTTGGTTACTTATTCTTTTCACCTCTTACTTTGTGTGATTGTATGTATGTACATGTTGACTCCTGTTTTAAATGTGTGGTGAAAGAGGGTGTAGGGGGTGAGCCTAGGAGCTTTCTCTGAAGATAATTATGAATGATGCAATGAACGCAGTTTGATATTCCTCATAGTTGATTGTTTATTTCTGTTGCAGCTTGTAGAAAAGTTTGGGATTGATCCAAATAGTGCATTTGCATTCTGGGACTGGGTTGGTGGACGTTATAGTGGTAAGTTATTTTTTTTTTCTTTCTGATCTACTTAAGTCGAGTCAAGTAGTTTAGAGTTCCCTTCAACATAAGGGAGGTCTTGAGTTCAAACCTTGGTCCATGCAGTCTTATGTCTATTTAAGAATCAAGGGTTTAGTGTTCCCTTACTTATACATAAGCAAGGTCCTGAGCTTGAACCATGGTACCCATTGCTGATGAAAAGAAGGTATTTGCTTTTCTATGAAGATATAAATTATAATATGATGTTTCATTGCTATTTGGTTGTGAATTGCAGTTTGCAGTGCTGTTGGAGTGTTACCATTATCCCTACAATATGGTTTCTCAGTTGTTGAGAAGTATGTAACTTCAAACTGTTTGACATTCTGAGTTTCCAGCATATATAACGATTCATACTACTCATTGTTTAGTTGATATATACTGTAGTTGTTGCAGATTTGATAAAATCACAAAATATTGCTCGTTGAAGGAATATTTTGCTTCTAATATGTATAAAAGTCAAAATAGGGGAAGAAAGATAGAGAATAATGCAATTTATTCTTTCTTATGAAAAAAAGTGGGCTTCATTCATGAACTCTATTGGTCCTAGAGGCGAAAGTCTTTTTTCCACTGACAGGTTCAGTTAGTTTTCTTTTTACGTGTACAACCCTCTGTAGTGATATTTGGAGATGCATTGATATGTTAAGATAATCAATACATTTTCTACATGAAAGAATTTTCACTATAGATGGAAAATTTTGTTTGAAAAGTTAGCTACTATTGAAATATAGATGCAGGATCTCTTTGTTTAAGAGTTGTGGCCTTGTGTTTTAGATCTTTGCATGTCAAGATATGGCATTGGCTTTGCAAAAACTGATAAACGTAGGCAGTACCTTCTATTCGTAAAAGGTCTAGTTTTTTAAGATTTGCTGCAGGGTGGATATGTATAGTAGTTGTTTTTATTCCCAATCTGAGTTCGAGTAATCTAAATGGATATTTTGTCATGACATTGTATTTTTTAGTAAACTTTATTTTGATTTACTTAAATAATGTGATTAAGGTTCTTGAAAGGAGCTTCAAGCATTGATCAGCATTTCTTTTCCACTCAGTTTGAGAAAAACATACCTGTAAGTTCCTTGTTGATATTATTTCTGGATGATACAGGCCAATCTACCAGTGACTTAGTATTGTAGGCTGTAGGCTTGGATAGGTTTCAGAAACAGTTCGATGCACCTCAATAGTTCTGACAAGCCAGTACGATAACTTTTTTTTGGGTCACTTTTTGGGCTGATTGCTTGTTGAAAGCCTTCGATCCAGATTTAATACATGCTAGTTTGTGGGCCCTTCAAATGTATTTGACATTGTCTTATTGGTTGATGATTCTAATTGTCTTAGATACGTACCCTGGATGGTCTTTATCAGATAATTTATGAAATTTTAGCTAACAAATTTCGCTGTTTCAGGTCCTCTTGGGTTTATTGAGCGTATGGAATGTTTCATTCCTTGGATATCCTGCAAGAGTGAGTACTTATTATCTGTTTCAGACTATAATGCATTCACTATAATCATTAAGCATTATCTGATAGCCTCTGTTTTCAAGCTGTCCCTTAACACTGAGATTGTTTGTATTCTTCCAGGCCATTTTACCGTACTCCCAAGCTCTGGAGAAACTTGCTCCTCATATACAACAGGTATGTTTATTTTTGCTTCTCTGTCAGGCATTCTAAAAAAGCTTCTTTTGGATTTTTTATACATTGTTTCTTAATTCAGGTTAGCATGGAGAGCAATGGCAAGGGGGTATCAATTGATGGTGTGCCACTTCCCTTCGAAGCTGGTGAAATTGATTTTGGTGAACCAGGAACAAATGGTCAACACAGTTTTTACCAGTTGATTCACCAGGTATTTTACATGTTATCCATATGTCTATATTTGAGCCTGATTATCACTGAAGTCAATGTGGGTTCAACCTTATCCCATTTTTTTGCTGCGGGAGCAACCATTGTTTTAATCAGTGTATGATATGATGATTGAATGCCTAGAATCATATTTGTGTGTTTGTGTATAACGAAATATGGGTGCTGCTTTCTATACATTAAAGTTAAGCTGTGTTAGCAAAAGCTTCTCTAGTATTCTTCGCATGACTTGTTCATGCTAGAGAAGTTTTGGTTGTGCAGCAAATACCCAATCAAGCTTTTCTCTATGTTTGTGGTTATCAGGGTCTTTTTTCTTGATACTTACCACATAGAATGCTAAGCCTTTTTTGAACTCTATTTGGATGAGTCTGGTAATCCATCCTCTAACAAGTTAAACTTGGACCTCAGCTTACATTTGTACTAGATTCTTTCTGATATCTACTATTTGAAGTTTTTGTTTTTATTTTGAAGGTTTAGCGCATATCTGAGTTTAACTTCATATGACAGAGTGATGAAATGCATATCCTTAATAATTTCTCTTCAACTTTACAGGGACGTGTCATTCCTTGTGATTTCATTGGAGTCGTGAAGAGCCAGCAACCTGTTTACTTGAAAGGTGCCTAACTATAATCTTGTCTATAAGCAAAAGTACCAATGGGTTGGTTGAAAGTAGAACTTCGATTTTTTCATGCATAACTTAATACTCTTTTTTTTTGACGAATCTTAATACTTGTTTTGTTTAACAGGTGAAGTGGTTAGCAACCACGATGAGCTCATGTCTAACTTCTTTGCACAGCCAGATGCCCTTGCTTATGGAAAGGTAGGTTCTGTACCCCTCCTCTGTGATGCTTATGTTTAATGTATGAAATGACAAATGCTGAAGTGAACTTTCTAGAAGTGCAGGCGTGTCAATTACTGATTTAGACATTTAATATTTCTGTATGCTGATCTTGAAATTCTTTATGGCTTCTCAATATTTAAGCAAGGGAAAAAGGATTGGAGAAACTGTGTTTCTGAGGGTCATTACAACGTCTACTTTATAGAGCCATCAGCTTATCTATCTGATAGTTTTACTTAAATCTGTTTTCATGCAGACCCCAGAACAGTTGAATAAGGAGAATGTTGCATCTCATCTCATTCCTCATAAGGTAATTTAATTTTCACTGTTCTAGATGAATCTTCTCTAACTACTGGATGATTACACCTAACAATTATGTTATTTAATATCTCTGGCAGACCTTCTCTGGCAATCGACCTTCTCTCAGCCTTCTATTGCCATCATTGAATGCTTACAATGTTGGACAGGTGTGAATTTCCTTTCTGCAACTTCATTCTTTAAGCAGTTTGTACATGTCATTTGTTTAAGAGTAAGGAGTTCCAAGTTTTCTCATACTATTCCTTAGTCTTTGCTTTCTTTACTTTCCTCTTCTTTTGCTTTCCAAATAAATGATAGCATGTTTTGGTCTTGTGAACTCCAGGATGTTATTTACAATATAACTAGTGAATAGTATCCTGAACCTACTTTGTCAGCCCTTGTTTAACTGGAGATATCCTAGTTTGTAATTGACCTACAATTTTTGAGTAACTCAAAAAAGTACTGGACTATATGACACCTTCTGCTGACTGGTACATTTTCTAAATGAATCTCCACTTTAGTTGAAGCCTTCAATTACTGAATTTTGTGATTTTGTCTTATTACTAAAATCATAGTCTCCAGTATATAAAAAATCAAATTACATCTTAGTAATGTATTTTTTGTATGGACGAGTGTTCTTTCTATCAATTGGGAAAGTCATGGAAGCATATTCATGTTACCAGTTTAACTCAAAGCTTAAAGTAGAGCTTGCAATACCTAGTATGCAGGTGTCTAAGTTTGAAATAGGTTAGCAGTTACCTTTGAATTGTTAAGGAGAAACAAGATGGGTTTTTTGAGTTGTAATTTATAAACAAGGTGCTAATACTTGTAACTATAAAATTACTGTCCCTCCTCTCTTCTTTCACTATAAAGATTGTGCCTCTCTTCCCATGCTCGATTTTGACTTTTATTTGGTTACCTTTATGCATGAACTCAATGTTTGTGTTCTTTCTTGGCTATAATATTCTCGTGGTACCAAAGCTGGTTAGCCTAGTGGTGAAGGCACTTGAACTTTAGTCCTTTTGACCAGGGTTCGAATCCCAACGGCGGGATCATTTACTCATCATTTATCCCATTTCTTCTTTTCTTCTCTCTCCAACTCTTGCTGGGTCTCTCTTACCAACACTTGATACAAAGAAATTGCAGTATCAAAAAATATATTCTCGTGGTACTTTGCTTTTGTCTTTTCACCATCCTTGCTGATAGTACATCTGCTTGAAGCGTTTTCACTTGTGCAAAGGTGTAGTTAATCATGCCAATGTGGTCTAATATAATAAATTGCTGCTCTGTTTTCTTCAGTTGTTGTCAATCTATGAACACAGAATTGCCGTGGAAGGTTTTGTATGGGGTATCAATTCCTTTGACCAGTGGGGAGTTGAGTTAGGGAAGGTTTGTGCCACCTAAAACCTTGTATCATGTTGTTGCCCTGTACATGACTGCAACACTTGCTTCACTTCCTGACAATGTTGCATTCCTGTTATGCTGTTGCTTTGATTTATTATTTTCCTTTGGCCCAGTAACAAATCTGGTGTGTTCTGGAATGCAGTCTCTGGCTACTCAAGTGCGTAAGCAACTTAATGCATCTCGTACAAAAGGCGGACCAGTTGGGGGCTTTAATTTCAGTACCAAAGCGATGATAACAAGATACCTTCAGGTATGGCAAAGCAATTTTACATTTTTACAATTAGCTGATGTATTTGGGCCTGATTAACACAATATTTCCGTACATTATTTATTTGAAGTTGGTGTATAGATAGGTGAGTTAGCACTTAGCTAAAAGTCATATGATGATTTCAGGAAAGTTCGGATGTCCCTGCTGACCTTCCCACTCTTCTGCCACGGATATAACTTGCAGTCAAATGATTTTGTCTGTTTGTTGTAATAATCTACCGTTGAAGTTTCCGTTATCTACAATACACAGTATCATTGTGACTACGTATAGTGGTCGGGTACCCCTTTGCTAGAGAGATCTCAATCATCATGTTTATGAGACTCCAATAAACTTTGTATTTAATTACTTCTTTAAAGTGCACGTTTTGACTTTTAATTAAATCCAAAGCATATATATTTCTTACCACTGCACGTTTTCAGCGGATTGGGACGTGGAAGATTCTCCATGATTTTCGTCTTCGTTTGCAATTCTACATTTTGCTAAGAAAGATCACATGGCGTTTGTTTAGAGGTCAGGTGGATATGGTTTTACGCTCCTATCAGATTATTTTTATATTTCAAATTGAAGCTTACAACTTTGTAATGCAATTTAAGTTTAACAAACAAAAACTATAATCTAATTGCCACAGATGGTTCTAAAAATTCAATATTGAACGTGGCAATGCAGTTGACTTTGTAAGCATGAGTTTAAACTAATTGCTAATTGGAGGGTTAAGAGGACAGCGTGAGAAAGCAGATGACAGGTTGGACATACATTAACAAGGGTTGGATGACAAGTTGTCATTATCCTGTTGTCTTACCTTACATAACGTTATCGGGATGGGGTCCCTTTTCTCGTGTTCTGTTGTTTTCTCATCGTTTCAGGTTCTCTTCCGTTCCAACGATGCATGTTAGGACAACATCAACGTTGGACGATATTCTTGAAACCATTGTCCCCGACGATGTTCCTCTTCTCGGCGTGGCGGCCCTCATACTCCTCTACGTCCTCGTCTGCACCTTAGTCATCGACTTTATCCGCATAGGTCCGGACGAGGCTCTCGGGAAGCCACCGCTGCCTTGTGGCATGTCCCCTGAAGAACTGCAACAATCGCCTTGCTACGAATACGGAGGATGGGAAACAAGTACGAGTTGCTGTGTCATCTGCTTGGATGGTTTTGAGTGTGGGGATAGCTGTAGGATCTTTCCGGCTTGTAAAAATGTCTTTCATAAGCCTTGCATTGATCTTTGGTTGCTCAAGAGGCCTTCATGTCCTACTTGCCGTTCCTCTTTCAAGAGTTCTTGTAACGTCTAAATTTATTCTTTACGCTCCCTTGTCTCTAATCATCTTTGTTCATGTTATAAAATCTTTTTTTTTTTTCTTCTGATTCATGGGTTTTGGAATATTTTTTAACTTCACGAGGAATGGAATCCAATAAAAACACTTGTTCAAATATAAATGATTTCATCTACTCATTTAATTCAAATTCATACAAACTAACTAACAATAATGTTAACTCGATCACAAAAAAGTACTTACGAAAATATTTACAAATTATCAATTTAGAAACAAACCTTTCACCAAAGATTCAGAAAATCGATTTCTTAGAGTGATCCGACCTAAGCTATCACATCTTTTTCGGCCAATTTCAAATCTCTGGCTTCTACGACCACCGCAGTTATCGGACTTAGCATCATCAGCGGCGAGCGCGCACAAGATCTTTCGGACCGAGCGTGGTCCTGTAACTGTATGTTAGGACCTTGAAATAGTAAATAAAATAGAAGATGAAACGGTGTCGTGATGGTAAGCCAGCTTGGGTCGTTTCAGCTTCTTGCATTCTTGTCTTCTTCCTGCTGTTAGCTCCTTTCGATTTCGTTGGAGCTTATTTGACCTCTCTCTCCTCCTAGTTCTATCACCGTCGATGTGGCCGAGCTTGACAGGCGATCCGATGTCCTTGTTCTAAGAAATCGAAGAGAATTAAGAACTCTATAACTTTCATGAAGTCACGTCTACCTTGGTTGTAACAAAGATGACACAGAACTACCTCCAAAATCTCCTTTACAACTCATATATGGAGCCTGAACAGTATCTAAAGAATAAGTACTGACGTATAGGAATCGAAGACCTGAATAGTATCTAAAGAATAAGTACTGATGTATAGGAATCGAAGACAAAAATATCCAAGTGCAAAAAGTCATTCTTTCCCCTTAAATATCAAACCTCTGCCACTTATACAGATCACACCATTGTTGGTTTAAATTGATATACAATTACAAAAACAAAAAACACACACACACACAACTGTTAGACCATGTCCAGCCCGACCTTGGATAGGGTTGCTGATGGTAGTTAATTCTATTAATTTGAGGGTTGCTGATTTTAGAGTCCAGTGCAGAAGAGGGTTGCTGATGAGCTTTTTTTTTATTTCTTTTTAATCTGAAATACATTGAACTACAACCGAAAAACACTGAA
>JAYMSW010001810.1:0-15261 GCA_036897725.1 Erodium texanum | reverse complement strand
ATTTTTTCTTTTATTCTATTTTTTATGAATTCTGACGTATTTTCCATCTCCAAGGAAAACTGTTCTGATCTCTTATTAGAAAAATGCCTAATTCTCTTTTTAGAAACGATCCCACGAAATAATTTTACAACGTAAAATAACAAAGGCATTTGGACAATTTCCACAAATGTAATGAATGTGAAAAAACAAGGGGCAATGGCCAATGGGTTAGTTAGAAGGTAGCTTCATAAATGAACGAGGACAAATATTTAGCCGGCAATAACTCATATTAATTCACGTGCTATTTTCTACATTTATAATCATAGTCTGGTCAAAATTAATTAAATACTTAAAGGTGATTTTTGTTAAATATGTTTTGTCTCTGCCGCGTGTTCATGCGCATGTAGTATATGTACTTCCCCAACTGATACTAACTGAAACTACCACTCAAGCCCAGTACACTGTCTGTAATCACTTTGCTTTTTGTAAATTATTTTACTTACAGCTAAGAAGTTTCATAATTAATTCCCAATTGTTCTATATGTCATAGAACAGTTCTTTTATTTTAGTCAATTTTTTAATATATATTTATGTCTACTATTATTCAAGAGTATATTTTGCTGAACCTTTACTCTATACCCTTTGTGGGTAAGCAGGTTCTCATGCTGAAGGATTGGTCCTGACTACGGCACAATCGTCAACACTCGACAACATAAGCAAGATTACAAAAATAAAGAATAGAGTATAATTCTAAGAAATTCCAAAAAGGTCCTTCTGTGACGTAGGCAACCAAATAATAATGTCGGTAGAAATGCAATCAATTAAGCATGCCCTACATTCCCCTTAATATATTTGAGTCCGTAAATAAGATTAATTAATTCAAAATGAAACTAAACTAATATATATAGTTGATCATATATTCGGATGGGGTAGGTAAAAGATTTGTTGACACTCCAGTAATTATTGGAAGTATAAGTCAGGAGAGTTGGGTCTTCATTACTATGCTATAGTGATTTGGCATTAGCCATTGCTAATCAAGATTAATTACTCAGCTGTCATAATTGGTTATTATTAACGTCAATTAAACTTGTATATAGGAGAGTGCCACGAGACAAACATGACACTTGGATCACGTCGGAGACTTTTGCTTCACTTCTTTATTTATCGCTACTACAAACAAACAAAAAGCAAATAGGGCAGCTAATTAAACTAAACCGCGTATACATGTTTAGGTTTAGCTTTATAAACACCCTTTCATATTTGTTTGTGCAGACCGGCCCGACGCAACGGAGTAAAGTAGTGGCTGTGGAGGGATGAATTTATCGGCACGCACAAGCACACAACTCAACATGGAACACACAAACTGTGAAATGGAAAAATATTTAAGAAAAAAAAAACTAGCTGGACCTGTTGGGTTGGGCCCAATATAAAATGACAACAATAATAAAAATAAATAAAAGTGGGTACGAACGGATTACGGGGTGGGGCCCGGTGGGACAACCGGCCTGCCCCACGGATGGTAAAATTAATGATAGAGAGGGTAGCCCACGCCGGACCATCGGCCGCCACGTACTGAACCACAGCCCCCGGAAATCATTTCGGTTCCACTGGGGCCCACCTTCCACCACCACAGGCAGTTTCTCACTTCGCTTAGCAACTTAAACGCCGCGTTTTGTGCAATGTATTTGGAGTAGTGTCACTATCGTATTTGCCCGTAGTCGGTCCGTGGGGTCCTCTTGGTAGTGAAAGCGTAGGATAGAGTAAATGAAATAATCCGTAAATTGGAAAAGTAAAAATAGTAGAAAAAGGAGGCCAACCAACCAGAGGTCGTGCAACAATTATGAACCCCGTTACAAAATAATTATGTTTTTGACATTTCATTAATATTATCTCTTTTTATTAATATATTGGACCTTTTGTGATTAAAATTAAAATCTAACATGCATAAAATAACAAATTTTCACCTGGCGGATTATATATATTGTCACTTGCTCTCATTTTTTAGGATAATAATTTATTTTAATACCATTCCAATTATTTCAAAATGAACATTACATTAAATTTGTGCAAGGGTTAAAATATTAATCTCAACTACTTTGTTTCCTGCATGTAGAAGCTCAAATGGATGTAAACAAATGATAAATGAGTTAGCTAATCTTTGAAATGTTGATCAACCTTGTAATATAATTCGGTGGTATTTTTTTTTCATAAGAGACTGATAATAGCAATTTGGTGAGGAATATTATATAGAGAGAGAAGACAAAAGAAATGTAGAATAGGAAGAATGGGGATAGGAGTCATCTAGAAGAGCAACATTGCCGTCATGATTAATCTCATCGTGTACATGACGCGGTCTTATTCAAGCCAAGCAAAAAAGAAAGAGAAGGAATTTAATTATGTTTGCATGATAATAAATGTTGTAATTAATATATTAAAATGCAGTTTTGGAGGTGCATAAATAGGCTATTTTGTTATCCCCCGTCCAAGGATAAAAACATTCTCTGACGTGTGTAGTATAGCTAATAGTAATAGCTATCACTGTCTGAAGCAGGTGGAGTTTGATGAGAGCGACAGATTCATCCCTTTCCTTGTTGTGCCAAGCTTTTGCTGCAATCAAGCTGCCCTTTCATCTATAGCTTCCATATATTGCTACACTTGCCTGCTTAGGGCTTCCTATCTCTCTCTCTCTCTATTCTCATACCCTTCTTTGATCCTAGCTTCTTTCATCGACTCATTCCTTTCTCGTTCTATATCTCCGGCCGTTGATCAAGACCTCCTTAATTTGCAAGGGACGAGGAGGATATAGTTATTATTCAGACATATCGATCTCTACTGTTGTACAAGTATATATCTTTCAAGGTTAATTTGCTACCTACATGGATCCATATATATCATGCTGCTCCTCCTCCTCTTCTTCTTCTTCTTCTTCTTCTTCTTCTTCTTCTTCTTCTTCTTCATGTATGTTCTTCTTTCGTGTTTATTTAACACTACATGATTAAGATTTCATTTTTCATAGCATAATATTATTGTTTGCGCTTGTTTATATCATAACTTGTTTCCTCCTTTTTGAATCGCCTCCACTTGTTTACTTCTCTCTCATAATGTCCAATTGTTTTGCACCAAGTCATAATTTCAGCACCTTATAGTACAAGAAATGGATATCAGTTGAAATCTTCAATATCTATACCTTCATTTGTATGAGTTTAAAAAGGGATAGATACAAACAAAAGGCTATGAATAGTTTATAACCTTCTGTTACCTATAATTTTATGAACGGGCAATAGTAACAATTTAGTTTATGGATGATCTCATGTTTTCAATTGATTAGTTCTTTCTTATTACATGTTTTTTATTTGATCAGCTTTTTCTTCAATTCATTACATAGGACATCATTTTAACTCAGTTTATGTTATAATCAATCAAATCATGACATGACAAAATGTTTTAATTGTAATTTTTTTTCCAGTTATTGCAGTTTTTTTATAGAGGTTTGATCTCATTCTTATACCATTAAATTAAATGAGCATAATACATTTCTCATCCAATAATTAACTTTTGCTAAAACACCTGAAAATTTGTTGACATTTCTTGAACAAAACTGTCAAAAATATATATGCTTGGTGAATTATAGCCCAAGCATGATAAAACAAATTGTCTTTAAAGTATATTAATCTTTATCATGGTACATAGTTCAAATATTTATAGGAAGTATTGAAACAGCTGATCGTTATATATATAATAGGTTTCTATTTATTTTGATTCATAAATATGTAAGTTATTTCTATGTTGAGTTGAAGCAATTCAGCTAATTAATAAATTTTAAACACAAGTTCATAACTATTTTATTTCTAATCCTTTCCAATTTTGAATGAGAACAATGCCTTGTTTATAAATAATTATCCATTCCAAAATTTTGATCTTGATTTTGTTTATCAACAATTACAACTATGAATGTGACCAAAAGCCTCATAATTATTATCATATGGAATTTTATCACTTCTTCCACCTCTTAGTTTTGATCCTTATAATCTGATACCGGTATTGTATATGCATGATGCAGGTGAATTTGATAGAATATGAATACATTTTCACACGTCCCTCCGGGCTTTAGGTTTCACCCCACGGACGAAGAACTTGTTGATTACTACCTGAGAAAAAAAGTTGCTTCAGAAAAGATTGATTTGGATGTCATCAGAGATGTTGATCTCTATAAGATTGAACCTTGGGATCTCCAAGGTATCATCAATAATTGCTTCATATATATACTAATTTTGACATCAATAATAAAGTAATTAAATTTGGTTTTATCGGCAGAAATGTGCAGCTTAGGGAGTGAAGAGCAGAATGACTGGTACTTCTTCAGCCACAAGGACAAGAAGTATCCAACCGGAACTCGAACCAACCGAGCTACAAAAGCCGGATTCTGGAAGGCCACAGGAAGAGACAAGGCCATTTATGCTAGGAACTGCCTTGTGGGAATGAGAAAGACCTTGGTGTTCTACCAAGGTCGAGCCCCGAATGGACTTAAATCAGATTGGATCATGCACGAGTATCGCCTCGAAACAAATGAAAATGCCACTCCTCAGGCAAGTCATGGTCATTAAATTTATTATAAATGTTGGAGTTCGTTATAATGCTTTTGTTATGTATATGGAACAGGAAGAAGGTTGGGTCGTGTGTAGGGCGTTCAAGAAGCGCATGACGTCAGTCCAGAAAATGAGCGACTACGTTGACTCACCGTGTTGGTACGATGATCATCAAGTGTCCTTACTTGACCCTCACCAAAACTACATGTCGTACCATTGCAAGCAAGAGCTGTCGTCGTTGCAACACAATATCAATTATATGCATCGTCAAGACCCTTTCCTGCAGCTCCCTCAGCTGGAGAGCCCTAATAAGCTTCCGCAATCAGCACAGGAACAAGGCCAATACCATGTCATGAACAATTTGATTTACAATGAGCAAGCTGTGGTCACTGATTGGAGGGTTCTTGATAAACTTGTTGCTTCGCAGCTTAGCCATGAAGATGACTCTAAAGAAACCAATTACGTGTCCGGTGGATCCGCGCCTGATCTGACAAGGCCAGAAGCTGGACACGAATATGATGCCTCAACGTCGGCCTCCAGCTGCCAAATCGACCTGTGGAAGTAAAATATATTATAGTAACTAGACATTAATGCTGATATTAATTTAGGAAAAAAATATAGTTATAATAAGTAATTCAAGGAGCTTTATTAATTATGGAAGCAAGGCCTTTGCTGTACATAATAAAACTTTCAAAATGTTATTGTATTAATAACTAAATTACTATATATAGTCAGCAGAGTCTGGATGATATATGATATTAGGATTAATAATATACATAACATATAGTACCAAGGCCGAACTACGGAGTTCTCAAGTATACTTGGTGGAGATTTTCATCTATTTTATGTATTGAAGCTTATTTTTCGTTTGAAGGGAATTTATTATGCAAACCCTTTCTCCACAATATTTACTGTATATATGTTTCATATAGCAGAAGTAAGATTACAATAATCAAGATAGTTTTTGCTAAAATAACTATTTTGATTTGCTTATTCCTGTAAACTACACCATATTTCATATCTTGGATATCGTGTTTAGTATATATGAAGAAATAGGGTGATTAAGAATCATTGTTTAAGGTATAAGCTCAGTAATATCAATATGTCCCCTTGCCAAGAATGTGTTACAGAACATTAAAGAGATATACAGTACCTGAAAAATTGATTAATAGTTTGTTATAATTATATGTAGATGATCAACTCAAAGATAATCTCACCAAGGATCATTTGGGAAACATAAAAAGCAAACAACTTCTAGCAAATTTGTTTAAAACGGAAATTCAAGAAAGATTGATTCAGAAATAAGTAATTATAATTACAATAATACGACATGTTAATTACAACTTTTATTAAGAAGATTTTTTTTTAATCAGGATGATTTTCAATATTACCACGGGTGAATGGACCAAGAAAAACTATAATGGCTAGGTTATTTAAAAGTAGTTTTCATACTACTCAACTTATCCTAATAAGAAAACTTACATAACAAGATGACTTGCTCTCCAAGTATTGCAGATTTAGAAAATCCAGAAATAGATAATAAAACCAATAAGCAATTATATATATCTACTTGGAGCCTTAAACAAAAAACTTAAACTCGCTCAACATATCCAAGATATATTCGTATCAATATGTACCGTGCCATGATAATAATTGGGCATATATATATGCACTCCCAACAGATTTGTTTCCCTACTTCAAGACCCGATAATGACTAAACTTGTGAGAAAGAATAATATGGAGAATCAAATAAGAAGACACATATAGGTATGTGGTTCACAAACAAAATGATAGATGTAAAAGAGATAATTGTTCATTGATGATTTGAGAATTACAAATGAGTTATTGATATATGATATTCAATCAATTAGACAAGTCATATAAAACCTGTAAACTTGTATGTGTTGCAAACATCGCAGTGTGTAAACGCTCCTATATATATCATCTCCTTCTTAAGTGTCTCAAAGAAAGGAGGTATAATATACAGTAATTGCCAAAACACCCGACAAAATCAAGTTCAAAACCCAAACATGAAAAAGAAATGAAACATGGAAAATAAATGAATAGCCTGATCTTGATGTGGAACATCTGTCCAGTGACAAGTATAGTTCTTACATATACACAGATCGAAGCAAAAGATATTTTTAGCCAAATAAGTTCCAATATAACCTACCGGATCGACTAGGAGCCAAATGCTATACATGCATACCTGTTTGCAGTGATATTTAAAAATAGCCTGGCTGCATGTACATAAATTAAGGCTTGAGATGGAACGTTGAGCTGAGTAGCAGCTAGCTTGATACCAACAGACATGCATGAAGATTCTTAACAGAGGGGTGTTTAAATATGGAGGGACAAAGTAGAATAGTCTAATAATAATAAAGCAAAGATACTTGCTTGGTGGGAATTATATATTGACTGCTTCATCATCTCCTTATACACTTGGTTCCAAGTCAAGCATGTAAATCCTTTAAAGCAACACTGTGCACCCATTTCCCGATAGACACAATCATTGGGCGTGCCTTCTTGAGGAGAATAGGTCCAGCATGCTCATGCTGTACAAACTAAGACACATACATGTTTGATTCACGATTTGCATATCTCCATGCGTGTCGATGCAGCGTGACTGAATGATTAGGGCTTAATGAATATGTTCGTTTAGATAATAACATCAGTGAAACCAAGAGATATGATCATGTGGTGCAACATCATTGGCGTCCTAGGCTGTCCAAATCCCAAACCTCCGAGGTTACTGGAACTATTACTTACATCCACCGGTACAAATCTTAATTGGGTTGCTTTAGATTTAATTTGTGAATATCTAATCTGTATATTGGTTTTCCAAGTCAACTATATCTGTTCCTCAAACATTAGTGCTTGAGAGGCAGCCGAAAAGGGAACATATAATCCTTTATTGATTGATCCATGTCTCACTCAATTGTTTTGTTGGACCGGTGAGGTCCACTTTTTTTACAGACCGAGGGAGAGAGAAGTAAAGAGCAAGCAACTTGGTATTTTATTATTATTACTACTACTTTAAAAAAATGTGGTGGATACTAATGTTTCTTCATATCTTAACTACCTAAGACAACCTAATTGCATAGGTATTGCTAGTCTTTATTTGTGTTAGCTAGAGACCTTAACTTCTAAGACCGGCTTCTCAACTTTCTGGTACTCTAAAGCAACTTTCTTGGAAAATATGTCAATCGTTTAGAGATGGAGACTGCATACCCAATTCATCACACGAAACAATCTAAATGAAGTTGGGTCCCGTCTGTATTGCCATTAAATGTTACAAAGTTATGCAATCAAGAGCATCTCCAATATAAATAGTCTAAGTTAAATTATTTGAGAGAATTTTACAAACAAAAAAATTAAGTTACTAAAAATTCCGAAACAAATGGAATAGCCCAACTAAAAAAATAATTTCTGCTTAATTTAATAAGACATGTGTCATCATTCAATTGGTCAAAAGAGAAATAGATTAATCTATCGACTAAGAATCATAACAACTACATGCATAAAATTTGAAGATAAAAGCAAATCAAATGACAGAAATAATAATAATTACTCCACAAGGATCATTCTTGGTAGCTAATAAAGAAATAATTTCCTATGCTAATTTTAGATTAAGTTAACCAAAAATAATTGCTATAATACCTCTCCACTGGCTCTAGAATTTCCCAGAGAATAAACAATGGTGAACCGAAACGACGTAGTTTAAGGACATTGGATAGGAATGAGTTTTCCCTCGCAGAGTACGAAAAGCCAAAAGGAATCAAAACATAGCACACAAAATGGACATGACTTGGTGGAGCTTCGAGGTGTGTGTGAGGTCCAGACCTTAAAGATAGTTGAAGAAGAAGAAGAGCAACAGATCTGAGATCCATACCACTTAAGTAATGCCATTGCTTATTCTGTTCCCAAGGTAATCTTCGTTGATTCCATTCACAATCCTTCTTCATTACAAAGTGTCCCGATCGTGCCATGAAGCACAAGTGGAAGGTCGCAAGTGCTGTTCGTGACTATCCAAAGGGATGTGACCAATCCGCCAGACGTGTGCCCAAATGTTCAGTTCAGTCCAAGACACCAGACTCGATGCCATTGCGAACCAAGAACTCATTGATCGAGAAAAAGGAGAGGATAGAAATGTCAACAAGAGCTGCACTGCAGGCTTTTCGCAAAGCCAATCCTACTCACAGATTAATCTCACCTATTAAATCCTTCCCTCAGGGCTCATCAAAGAATCTTAACAATGGTTTCAAATGTGCAGAGGATCGAAAGGGAAAGGAGCTGATGTTAGGTAACAAAATTTCAAATGGAAAATCCAATTTTGTTGGTAGGAGTGTGTTGCAAGGAGTGATCCGGACTAGTTTGAAACCTCCAACACGTAGGATCATAGTCCATAGTCTGATGGCGGCACGAAATTGTTCATGGATACAAAGGAAAGAGCCTTTACATCAAAATTGAGCAGTGGTATGGTTCTAGGCAGAGTACAAAAAGCAATGTGGAGTCAAAATAGAGTGAAGGACTGACATGAATTTACATTGTAGGAGCTAGGATATGAAGCAATGGACATGATTAAATGACTTTGTATTCTTTTGTTTTCTGTTTGGGAACTATGTAAATTGAAGGTGAAGCTAGTATGTACCAGAATTGATTATGACCTGAAGATTTTCATTTCTATAAACTGCTTTTCCTGCATCTCAAGTGAAAGAATTGAACCATGTACTGTGGAATGTGTACAATACAACACTACATAGTCAAGAACAACATAATACTGAGATCTACATAACCAAATTGGCTGCTGATCATACCTCAAAATAGTTCGTTAGAGCAAACTCAAGATCTCTTAATACAAGCTAATTTTTTCTTTCTTTTTCAATTCATACTTTCTGAATTATATAGCTCTCTTAGGAAACACTAAACTACATAAAAACTCTAATGGCCTCAGAAGCCTAACTTGGTAACCAAGTAAAACCTATTAGACAGATTCTAAACCTAACCCTGATGCAGTAATAGGAAATCATTAACTCATGCAGTAGTAATGTAGTACAATAGTCCTAAGATAAAAGAGTCACTAATCCTAGAACCGGTTGTGCTGCTGCCTGGGCTCTTGAACTTGCCATGTGTGGAGCTCATAACATAAGATATGTTTATGACAATAAGTGGTTGAGATGTTAACACATAACACCTTTATACCTGACAAACTAGCACAACGTTTGGAGATGTTTTCATTACATGGCTTCATCTGTTCTAGCATGGGTTGTTTTTGTCATCAAATTAAAAGAATAGGACACTTATTTTAAACATAGAGACAATGATATGGATAAGTAGGTATGAAACCAGGAGGTGGGAGAATCTTGGACCACAAGGCAATGCAAAAGATAAGAATGGTTCATTAACTAAGACCAACATCGACATAGGCCATGTTTATTGCAATTATATTTGGGTGAGTTGAGTACAACATTTAGGGTACAAGAGTAAAATAACAACATGTCATGCATTAAGCATAGCATTGAGATGGTAGGGATGAACATTGGGTTTCTTATGTTGTTGTCAAAGTGTCAGGAGTGTAGGGACTACAAGGTGTTGTTGTGTTTCTTTAATAGTTTTTGCCTTGCTCTCTTGTCGGTATCTTCTCCCCCAACAATTCTCTTTCTGTCTGGAAGAAGAAAGCTGGCCCGTTTTGGCATGGTGGCCCATTCTGTTGTGGGCTCTCCCACTGACCCCTCATTCAATTCATCTTCTTACCATCTGTTGTACCATCCCCATATTTTTACTTACTGCGTCCCGTACGTATAATAATAAATTGGTTGATTTTGACTAACTCGTGGCGGGTTTTGAGTGAGTGAGGACATAACAGCAGAGACAGAGGTGATTGACGAATCTTAACAGTCATTCACAATGCCGATTAGATGTGACAAAGCAAGCTATGCTAAGAGACAAATCAAACATGTGTGCAACACTTACACAAATTATGGGCATGGAATGTGGTACTAGCTAGTAATGTGGTTTTTGGAGGCCTACGGAATTAGAGTGAGTTAATGAAACTATTTTACCTCCATAAGACACTTATACGTTAACGGGTGATATAAGTGGTGTGTGTTAAAAGAGTATAGATATTAAAGCAGATTGGAAAGAGAATCTGTAGGGTTAATAATAGAGGGTTGAGGAAACAAAAAAAAGTGAAGGAGGGAGGGCAGAGAGGTCGAACAAGTAAAAACAAAGAATTGAATATCGACTTTATTGGGCAGCTACCCCTAGCACAGTAAGGCCCAGCCAGATTCATTCAGTAGAGGCGCAGAAGCAGTGTAGAGCAGCAGCATATACCAAACATTTGCATGACCATCCATCACCACCCACCCACCATGTGCAAGTGCAAGAAACATCGATGATGGAGCAAAGATCCTCATGGATCCACAAACACAAACAGCATCAACACCCTCTTCCCCATTGCAGGCTTTTTACAGTCTTACCTTTTCTCTCTTTCGTACGTCGCATCCATGAATGCTCTACCTCTCTCTCTACATTCCTTATCCAAACTATACCATGCCATGACTCCACCAAGCTCAATTATTATACACGCCTTATAATGAGGTCAATAATTATATAATGTGATCGCACAAGTATGGCATTTGACGAGTTAAGATATAACTTTGTTCTTCTCGGTCAATAGAGGTTGAGCTACAAACACATTCAAAATATGCTCATACAAAAATATAGGCAAATAATGGGTTCGACTGAGACTACTTCTATTCTATTTGTAGAAATCCAACCTATTCGTAGTTGCTAGTGTATGCGAAGGTGGTCGGAATGGTGATATGGCGTGTTAGGAATGTGTTGATGCCTTTCTCATTGATCAAGTTCAGTATAAATACATATAGGTTAAATAATTCAAAATAAGAAACTAAGACAATTACAAATCCTCTTGGACATGCGCAAATCAATTTACACCATTGATCTTTATCCTGCCCTTGCAGTTACAATAGGAGAATCCTGGGCGTTGAAGTTGGAATGAAAATTAACAAATACAACACAAGGTAATACCTTCATAAATATATCAACAAGTTGTGATCGAGAGGGGACATGTAATCCCTGACCTAGTCGCGAGCAACTTTTTTCCTGAACAAAATTGGGTATTCATTTCTATATGTTTAGTACCTTAATGTTAAACCGAATTTCCCGAAAGGTAGATAGCACTCATGTTATCGTAGTGTACAACAATAGCATTCAGAATCAGAAAATGAAGCTCCAAAAGAAGATTCTATATCCAACATGACTCGGAGATAACATAGGTAACAACAATATATTCAGCCTTAGTACTAGAGCAAGACAGAATCGGCTGGCATTTTGAAGGACCAGGAGATAAGATTTTCACCAAAAAAACATACAATAGTCGTTTGTAAACCTACGAGTGTCTGGACCTCCACCCCAATCAACATATGTTCAGGAGATAAAACCTGAGAGGGAGAAACGCCGGAGATGAAGACCAAAATGTAAGGTACTCTGTAGGTAACGGATGATGCACTTGAGAGCTCGAATATATTTATCCTAGGATCATACATGCAAAGACATTTCTACTGAACAAAATAGGCAACATCTGGACAAGTGACTGCAGAGCATCGGCCAAGCTATGATAGATGGACATGTTATCATAAGGAGAATCAACAGACGAACCGAATTTAGATTTGGTGTCAACATGAGTGGCCGAAAGAGAACAAGACGACATACCAACACAATTAATGATGTTAGCATCACAATGTCACTAAGAGAGAAATAAACCATCAGAATACCGAGTGTATGTAATGCCAAAAAAATAACTAGGAGGTTCAAGATCTTTCATAGAAAGTTTAAACCGAGCCGAGTCATAATAGATAGGCGAAATGCATCACTCGGATCAGTAATAATTATGTCATCTACATATGATAGAATGTAAAATGTATCATTTTCACGGTTATAAAAAATAAATAATGATCAGACTTGTTGTGAGAAAAACCAACAGGCGAAACGCACCACTCGAGTTCCATAGAGATTTCTGCAGGAAACACTCATGATCAGGATGAGTAGTGTTGTGAAACCCAAACATTTGGTGCATGTATACATAGTGAGATTCCTATGTACGAATAAATTCTTAACATTGAGCTAATGAACCAATCAAGAACGAGAAACATCAATACTGAGTATCGAAGAATGGTAGTGGGCTTCGCCAATGGGACTAAAAGTTTCATCATATCCCACATCAACCTATTGAGATGTGCCGTCACTTACAAGTTGGGCTTTATGTCTTTTAAAAGAACTATCAGATCGCTTTTTAATGCAAAAAATTCAACATAAAATGAATGATGTTAACATCAGGAGGATGTGGGACCAACTCTCATATCTTCTTATTAATAAGAGCATCACATTTATTGCACACGACAAGATTCCAACTCGAGTCATAAAAAGCATCTTTAGGATGGGAGGGTATGGGGGATGGTTTGGAAGAAACAGTAAGGTTGATGATTTTCGTGGGCTTAGTGATGCCAAGACGCCCTCAAGTTGTCATGGGGTGGAGAGGTGGTACTGGTTGTTCAAGTGGTGGCTGTGATTAAGGTGGAGTAGTAGGGTTGGAAGAAGTCCGTGGCTGACAATCTGTGGTACATTGAGGGAGAGATAAGGGTGGTAGGACCAGAGCCAGGGGTGGTGATTAGGGGAACTAGAGGGTGTAGTAGTATCAATAAAAAAATTATGGGTTAAGACGGGGGAAAGAGGGTTATCCAAAAGAGATACTAGTGGGACGTGGTAGGGGCGGTGTTGGTAAAAGAAAAAATAGTCTCATCAAAAACTACATGTTGTAATAAAATAATCTTGCCATTGTTGATATCAAAATACTTATAACCACGATGAGAAGAGGGAAAACCAAGAAAGATATATAGAGTAGAACGATTCTGAAGTTTATGAATAGTTGAAGATAGAATAATGGGATAACATAAACACCAAAAAACACGAAGATGAGAATAAGTGGGAGATTTCTGCTAGAGTAACTGAGTAGAAGACTGGGAGTTCAGAAATTTAGAGGAAATAATGTAGAGAAAATAGGTGACCATTTGAAGAGCATGATGCCAAAATGACAAAGGCATGAAGGAGTGAGCAAGCAAGGTATGAACTAAATTTTTGATGGTGCGAGTTTACCATTTCGCCTTCCAATTTTGTGAACATGTGTTATGATATGGAAAACAAAAACCATGTCGGTTTGAGCCAAAACCTATCAAAGGATGAATAATTACAAACTCTTTGTCATTGTCACATTGAATAGACTTGATGGAAGAAGAGAAGACAAGAAGTTAACATGGCTAACTTAAACTATGAGGAAGAAGCTCTTCCTAGATCCGTGAGAGATTATGGTGTCCCGACCGCATCGAGCATTCATTCAAGCATTAGGATACCAAGAGTTGAAGCCGATTCCTTTGAGATCAAGTCCTCGACTATCAACATGGTTCAACAAAACCTTCTCCATGGGTTACCAAATGAGGATTCTTCTTCTCACTTGTCAAACTTTTTGTAACTATGTGCAACATTCAAGTACAATGAAGCGAGTGATGAAGATATTCGACTTAGGTTGTTCCCAGTTTTACTTATTGATCGAGCACGATATTGGATTAATACTCTACCAAAGGCCTCCATCAATTATTGGGATGACCTTGTCAAGAAATTTCTACAAAAAAAAAAATCTTTCCTCCATCAAAGACACTTCAAATGTGAAATGCCATTACCAACTTTACTCGCTGAAGGTGAGACTTTATCTGAGGCTTGGGAACGGTTTTCAAGTTGATTAAGGAATTGTCCTCATCACCAATTTTCACTATGGCTTCAAGTGTAAACATTCTTCGGTGGATTAAGTGAATCAAGAAGGACTGCGTACTCTTGATAATGCATCGGGTGGATCCTTTGTTAAGAAGGCATCGGAAAAAACCATGGATTTAATCCATAAGATAACATTCAACAATTCTCTTTGGAATACTCCAAGAGGGAAGAAGAAGTGCCAAGAGACCTCCATGGAAGTTAGTGTTAGTCATATCTAGAAGGATGGAGGCCATTAATGACTCTTTTGTGAAGGCTAGCCAAGGAAATTCGAATATGCAAGCCAATTCTTACCTAAGTATGAAAGTCTACCCTCATGTTAAAGATACAAATGTCATAGCAGAAGAGCAAGCTCATGGAGAAGCTAATCGAGTATACAATGCTTCCAAGAGATCCCACAATCCTTATAGGTTTTCTAGGTTAGTATGGTATTTGACGAATTTGAATTTGAATTCTTCTTTAACGTGCATCAAGACATTGTCGTTCAAGTAATATAAATTATCAGTAAAGCATCGGTCGATCCCACAAGAAGCAGTAGACAAACACAAGTTTATCTAGTTCGCTACTTAAGCTATTCCTAACAATTGGTTACGATAACTTTCAAGCAATAAACAAAGGTTCCAAAGCAAATGAGTTTTAGAAATCAAGAGAAAAAAAATCCAAGGCATAACCGGGTTTGTAAGGATTGTATCGGTGTATTGGGTCACTCGGGAATTGTACAACTACGGGTCAAACTAGGGGTAACGGGTTATCCTCAATTCTAATCCTACCTTCTTTCGACAACTAGGATCCTAATAGGATCTAACCACCTAATTAACTCTAATGTAGGTGTAGAGAGACCTAAAGCATTAAG